>JAGGAQ010000301.1:0-23203 GCA_017657225.1 Termitomyces sp. T69sscA | reverse complement strand
TTGTCCTCCACCCCCCAGCACTTGCCCACTCATCTGGCGCTACCAGCACTCCCCAGCACACCTCTCCTGCCCTGCTTTGGCCTCCTACACCTTGCGCCCTACCAGTGCTCTGCATCCATGGATATGGTGATCACCACATAAGGTATTTGCCCAGTAGACTGAGCTTCCGTAGTCAGCAGAGAGGAAGGGTGAAAGCAAGCACCAATGTGTGAGTGAGTCTCAGGGCTGGTGAATAGATAGCCAGGGCAAGTAAGAGGACTTAGCAAGTCCCAGGATCAAAGATGGGAGGCACAGAGATCTAAGCAAGCCAAAAGGAGAAAGAGTCAAGATAAGATAGAGGAAGGGGAAATGGAACAAATTAAGATGAAGGCAAGAGACAAGAGAGTAGAGATGAGACTTAGAGACTTGAGGCAAAGAAAGAGAGATGAAGCAGAGATATGTAGATTGAGAATATGAGATGGGTAAGATGAGTGGAAATGAGATGATATGAGATGAGTATGATACGAAGAAGGGATAAGTCATAAACTGGAAACCAAGGCATGCGAGACTAAAGAGACAGAAACAAAACATGAAATTAGAGACAAGAGGTATAGCAATATCCAGACTAGAGTACTAGTTGCTACTCTATGACTTATATACTGTATGGTACATAGGCCCCAGATTTCAGGTCCAGGTTTTAGTGACAAGTTGCAGCGCCTGGGCTCAAGATGAAGCTCAGGGATTGTGTAAGGCAGCGGTGGGTGTCACGACCTGCTACCAACCTCTGAGACTTAGCTCTGGCCTTGGAACTCCAACCCCCTCAAACCCACCTCCATAACCGTCCTGGGCCTGGACCGCTACCTGACCAACCATCTCAGCAGCCCTTGGCCATCACTGCCTGTCACTGCCACCAGCCACCACCACCCCCAGCATTCCTCCAGCCATCACTGCCTGCGACTGCCACATCAGTGCCGGTCTTGGCCATCTCTGATGCTTCCTCAACTGCAGCCACCACATCAGTGCCAATGCTGGAAACAGCCAGCCTCCCCCCTGGCCTGTGCTGAGACCCCCATCATGCATCACAACTACACATCACTGTCAATCTGACCTCCACATGCCTGTCAGGTTCCGCTGACCATGGGGGCTCAGTCTACTGGGCAAACACCTTACGTGAGGATCACTGTGTACACAGATGCAGGGCATCGGGAGGAGCACGAGGCATAAGAGACCGAAGCAGAGCGAGGGTGGTGTGTGGAAGAGTGCCAGGTAGTGCCGGTGAGTGAGACAAGTGCCAGGGAGGGTGGAGGACGAGTGCCGGGGGTTGGCGCGAGTCCCAGAGGTGCAAGAGGATGAGATGAGCGAGCGCCGGTGGTGAGCGAGTCCCGGGGATCAAGAGATAATCAGGCACAGGGACTTAGCGAGTCCCAGGGGTGGAAACAGAACTGGGGAAGTCAAACAGCCAAAAGGGGAAAGAGTCGAGATAAGATAAGACGAGGTGGAGATGATTAAGTTGAAGAGAAGAGTCGGGAACAGAGAACCACGAGAACTTAGAGTAGAAAGGGAAAGGAGAACAATGAGAATAGATTGAGAGTATGAGACGAGTGGAGATGAGACAGAGAGACGAAACGAGACAAGTACGACGAGAAAAGAAGCAAGTAAAAGTAAAGAGACCAGGACACGTGAGAAAATGAAACAGAGACGAGAACACAACAAACAAGATGGGTTACGGTAATATCAAGACTAGAGTACCTACTTACTACTCTATAACTTATATACTATGCAGTACGTAGGGCCTGGGGCTCAGGCCTGGGTTTCAGTGGTGGGTCGTGGCGCCAGGGCTTGGGGTGAGACCTGGGGGCCATGCGGGGCGGGGCAAGGTTAAGACATGTTGCGTGGCACAGAGGTCTTGCACCGGAAATGCAGAGACATGCGGTGGTGGTGCAGTGAGGAGGGAGCAGGAGCGGGGCGTGGCGTGCAGAGGTCGGCGGCAGTGATGTGCAATCATGATGCGTGATGGGGGTCTTGGCGCAGGCCAGGGGTGGCAGGTAGTGCCGGCGCTGATGTGGTGTAATAGCCGAGACCCAGCGCTGATGTGGCAGTCACGGCGGTAATGGCCGGGGGATGCCGCAGGTGGCGGTGGCTGGTGGCATTGACAGGCAGTGATGGCCGGTGAGGGCCGGGGGAGTTGGCCAGGTAGCGGTCCAGGCCTGGGGCGGTTGTGGGGGTGGTTTTGGGAGGGTTGGAGTCCTGGGGCCAGGGCTGAGTCCCGGAGGTCGGTAGCAGGTCGTGACAATGCCATGCCCTGCTTCCATTCACTTCCTCATCTCCTCACCGCTACATGTCTCTGTGCTCCTAAAGCAAGACCTTCTATGCTGCATGACATGTCTCAACCTCCACCGCTGCCTTGCCTGATCTTTGCGTCTCACTTTGAGCCCCAGTGCCATGACTCATCACCAAGACTCAGGCCTGAGCCCCAAGGCTTATCTACTGTACAGTATATAAGTCGTAGAGTAGCAAGTAGTACTCTAGTCTTGATATTGCCATACTTTCCATCTTATTTTTCATGTTTTGTCTCTGTCTTATAGTCTTGTGCGTTCCAGTCTCCATTTTCTGACTCTGTCTTGTTTCATATTGTACTTGTCTTGTATTGTCTCATGTTCATCATCTCTACTCGTCTTGTAGACTAATTCTATCTCTGCTTTATTCTCTTTCGCCTCAAATCTCTAAGTTCCCTTTTTCTTCTCTCATCTCTTGTCTCAGTCTCAACTTGTTCTGTTTCTCCTTTCCCCTATCTTATCTCAGCTCTTTCTTTTTTTGGCTTGTTAGATCTCTGCATCTCTTGCCTCCACTCCTGGAATTTGCTAAGTTCCTGCACTTGCTCCAGCTTCTTATTCGCTAATCTCCAGGACTTGCTCATGCACTGGCACTTGCTTATCTTCAGGACTCGTGACTAACCCCTGCACTCATCTTCCACCCCTCTCTGGCACTCACCTCCTGCCCAGCGTTACCAGCAATCCCTTGCTTGCATCCCTGGTCCCACTTCTGTCTCCTATGCCTCGTGCTCTTAACGGTATGCTGTGTCTGTGAACATTGTGCACACCACATAAAGTATGTGCCCAATAGACTGAGTCTCCATGGTCAGCAGAATCTAACAGCGGGGGTTGATGCATATTGTGCAGCGCAAAGGAAGCTCTTCAAAGGAAGGTCTTGCTTTGGGAGCATAGAGGCATAGAATGATGATGAGGCAAGGAGGCAAGCAGGAGTGAGGTGTGGCATGCAGAGATTGGACCGGCAGTGATGTGTGGTTGTGATGTGTGATGGGGGGCCTTGGCATGGGCTGGGGGGAGCGCTGGGGGTTGCCAGCACCAGCGCTAATGTGGCAGCTGTGGTTGGAGAAGCACCAATGATAGCTAGGGCCGGTGCTGATGTGGTGGTTGTAGGCGGTGATGGCCAAGGAGTGCCAGAGGTGGTGGTGGCTGGTAGTGGTGATGGGCGGTGATGGCTGGAGGCTGCTGAGGTGGCTGGTTGGGTAGCAGTCCAGGCCTAGGATGGTCATGGAGGTCAGTTTGGAGAGGTTGGAATCCTGGGGCTGGGGCTAAGTGCTTGAGGCTGGTAGCAAGTTGTGACATCACCCCTCTTTCAGCATTGAGATTCTTGAGATGTGCAGAAGTTGTGGATGGCTGTGCTACTTCTGGTGTTGAAGTTGAAGTCTGGTAGCCATCAAGAAGTCCCATATACAAATAAAAGGAAAAAAAAAACTTTGTCAATTTTCAACCACTCTTTCCTTATGGCCTTGTTGTCCTCATCATCAACTTCTCCCCCTTCTGACAAGAGTAGTGCCAGTGCTTGGATGGCTTACAAGGAGCGCAGGATGGCCTTCAAGTGTTGCCAGGCTCACTGTCAGGTCAAGGCAAGGCATGGCCATGAGTTAGTTGTTTTTTCTCCTGGTACACTTACTCATGTCGCATTATTTAGAGTTGTCATCTGTCATGACCTGCTACTGACCCCTGGGACTTAGCCCCAGCTCCAGGACTCCAACCCCCCAAAGACAACCCCCATAATCACTGATAACACCCAAAATTGTACTAAGTGGTGTCTAGGCAGGCAGTCACAAGGCATATAGCATTGGGCTTGCTAGTTGAGGTGAGCTGGGCAGAGTCTCAGAAGACAGGTTAGCAGAGAACCACGATAAGGAATTGGTGAGGGTAAGCTTAGCATAGTCACCAAGTGTAAGGTGCTTGCCGCAGTTGCAAGGTGTATGAATGGCTAGTACACTAATCCCAGTAGTGAGACAAGGACACTGTATGGAAGTGTTCTTGGCGTAGAGTAAACTTATAAGAGGCAAAACTGAGCTCTGAAGCCCAAGTGTAAGAGATAACAGTGAAGGTAACTTGTTATTTGCAGGCTATAAGTACAGTATATATAGTAAAGTGTAGGTGAAGTTGCCGTTGGCGACCCTTGAGTTGCCAACATGGAGAACTAGTAAGTAAATAGTAGACCACAATCTTTTATATAGAAAAATGTTCATCAGCTCTTAGCAATGCCTAACGGCGTCAGTCAGGCTGTCTGTCATGTTAAAAATGCTAAAAGTAAGTGGAATTGCCCAAATGTTAATATTGTGAAATGATGGTGGTTACTAGGGAGCGGCAGCAACACTGGCAAAACCTCAGGATCAAAAGAATAAAGTAAATAAATCAAAAAATAATGATGAAAAATATGCCAAACATAGGCATGGGGTTCAAACCTCAGCTTTTTGAGGGGGTGGCAGGTAATCCATAGGGTGTGCTAACCACTAATCCAAGTGGTTGTGCTAGGAAAATTGTTAATACACCTTTTGATACAACCTGGGTCTTATCACCGCCCCAGGCCCAGATTGCTACCTGGCCATCCCCCTCGGCAACCCCCAGCCATCACCGCCCATCACCATCACCGCCACTAGCCACTGCCACCCCTGGCATTTCCCCGGCCATCACCGCTGTGACCGCTACATCAGGGCTGGCCTTGGCTATCACACCGCCTATAACCACCACATCAGTGCTGGCACCAGCAACACCCAACACCCCCCAGCCTGTGCCAAGACCTCCATCATGCATCATGATCATGCATCACCACCGACCCAACCTCTGCATGCTACGCCCCACTCCTGCTCCCCTCCTCACCACCTAGCTGCTGCGTGTCTCTGCATTCTCAGTGCAAGACCTCTGCACTGCGTGACATGTCTCAACCCTCCACTGCCATCTCGCATGACCCCTGGGTCTCACCACCCCCTGGCACTCATCCTCCACCATTCTTGGCACTTGCTCCCTCTCCTGGCATCACTGGTATCCTCCACTCACCCCTTCCACCCCGCTTTGATCTTCTATGCCTCATGCCCCTACTGGTACTCTGCATCTGTGGACACAGTGATCACCACATAAGGTACTTGCCCAGTGGACTGAGCCCCCATTGTCACGACCCGCTACCAACCCCAGGACTCAGCCCCGGCCCCGGGACTCTAACCCTCCCAAAACCACTCCCATGACCACCCCGGGCCCGGACCGCTACTCGGCCAACTCCCCCGGCCATCACCGGCCATCACCGGCCATCAACGCCACCAGCCACCGCCACCTGCGGCATCCCCGGCCATCACTGGCCATCACCGGCCATTGCCACCACAGCCACTGCCACTCGCGGCACCCCCCAGCCATCACTGCCGTGACCGCCACATCAGCGCCAGGTCTCGGCTATCACACCACATCAGCGCCGGCGCCACCCATCACTCCCGGCCCGTGCTGAGACCCCCATCACGCATCATGATCATGCATCACCGCTGACCTGACCCCCGCACGCCACGCCCTGCTCCCACTCCTCCTCACCACCCCACTACCGCGTATCTCTGCATTTCCAGTGTGAGACCTCCGCGCCGCGCGACATGTCTCAACCTCGCCCCATGCGGCCCCCGGGTCTCACCCCAAGCCCTGGCGCCACAACCCGCCGCTGGAACCTGGGCCTGAGCCCCGGGTCCTATGTACTGTGTAGTATATAAGTTGTAGAGTAGTAAGTAGGTACTCTAGTCTTGATATTACCGTAACCCGTCTTATTTGTTGTGTTCTTGTCTCTGTTTTGTTTTCTTGCACGTCCTGGTCTCGTTACTCTTACTTGCTTCTTTTTTTGTTGTACTCGTCTCGTTTTGTCTCTCTGTCTTGTCTCCACTCGTCTCGTACTCTCAATCTATTCTCGTTGTTCTCCTTTCTCTTTTCCACTCTAAGTTCTCTTGGTTCTCCGTTCCCGGCTCCTCTCTGCAACTTAATCATTTTCATCTTCCCTTATCTTATCTCAACTCTTTCCCCTTTTGGTTGTCTAACTTCCCCGGTTCTGTTTCCATCCCTGGAACTCGCTAAGTCCCCACCACGCCCAATTATCTCTTGATCCCCAGGACTCGCCCACCCACCGGCACTCGCTTGTTTCATCCTCTTGCACTCCCGGAACTCGCGCCTACTCCTGGGACTCGCACCAACCCCTGGGACTCGTCCTCCACCCTCCCGGCACTTGTCTCACTCACCGGCGCTACCGGCCCTCCTCCATACACCGCCCCACTCCGCTTCAGTCTCCTATGCCTAGTGCTCCTCTGGTGCTCTGCGTCTGTGTACACGGTGATCCTCACGTAAGGTGTTTGCCCAGTAGACTGAGCCCCTGTGGTCAGCGGAACCTGACACCCATAGTCAGCGAAACCTGACATCATTCTCTGCAGCAGGGCCATTACAAGTGCTGCAAAATATTGTAATGTCCTAGCAACCTGCTCAGTCAGTGCTGGTGTCACCGGTGCATCTGCTATGGCCTCCTCTAGCCCCAAGGGTGTTCCATCTGGTGCCGGTGGCTCATCGGGTGGCTTAGGCAGATGTCACACTAGACTAGTTTGCTGTGGCAGTGGGTTGTTTCTGAGGACTACCAATGTTGGTATGGTGTTGCAACCATAGGCCAGTGAGTAACTCCTACCCTTTTATCCACTAGACCTGACCAAACTGTTAGTGTCTGTTTTGTGCCTGTCATGGCACTACTTGCGAGTTCAAGGCGCTGGTGGCTGGGGCCCACCATGTGCTAGTTCAAGCACAAGAGGTGCTCTGTGTCATGGTTGTGGCAAGTGTTGTGCATGTTGGCCAAGCAGGGGTGGGCTTTGAGTGGGTGTCAGGGCAGATAGAGAGTGGCTCTAGATTGTGGATGGTGAGTATGGTGACAGATAGTGAGGAGGCTTTGCATCTTGGGGAGAGCAAGGAGGGCCAGACCAGATCGGTGGAGGAGTCTAGTGAGAGCAAAGAGGAGGATTGGTCTCAGCCTTGCTCGTTAGGGTAGGCCTGCCATGTGGGAGGCAAAGGCTGTCAGCAGTTGCTCAGGACAAGCAGTGAGCATCCCTGTTTCTGGAGGCAGGGCCAAGCAAGAGGTCCTGGAGTGATGCATTGCTGGCAGGTCCGTCAGGACCCCACATCTTCTCACTTACCTCAGCATATCCACAGCCTTTGCTGCAGGAAACAATTGAGGAGAGTTTGCTGGCATCAAATGTGGATCTGTGCTGGCATCTGCAAGGAGCTTACAACTAGGCAGAGAGGGAGCAGAGTGAGGTGATGGTGGCAATGACGGATCAGGACATCACTCAGCAGGATCAGGATGTGGTGCTGGCAGTAGTGAGGAAGCATGAGGCGGAGTTAGCAGCTTTGCGGGCCTAGGTGGCAGAGTTGGAGTTGAGAGTTGTGGGTGCAGCACTGGGAGAGGAGCAGGCAGTGAGGGCAGCACAGATGGTGGAGTGAGAAGCGGTCTGGCAGTGGGATTGGGTGTTAGTGGAGATGGCGTCATGTCAAGAGGGGATCTTGCATGAGTGGCCCATCTGTTCTTACCTCCTTAGCTGACTCTGATGCAGGCTGAGTCTAGGAGCACTGGTTGCTCCTTGATGGTGCATCAGTGGCCTAGGTGTTGCTCCAGGAGGGCACTAGGTGGATGCTCTTCAACTTGCCCACAGAGCTGGTGTCATGACCCGCTACCGACCCCCGGGACTCAGCCCTGGCCCCGGGACTCCAGCACTCCCAGAACCACCCCCACAACTACCCCGGGCCCGGATTGCTACCCGGCCAACTTCCCTGGCCATCACCGGCCATCACCGGCCATCAACGCCACAGCCACCGCCACTCGCGGCACCCCCCGGCCATCACCACCATGACCGCCACATCAGCGCTGGGTCTCAGCTATCACATCAATCAGCGCTGGCACCACCCATCACCCCCGACCCGCGCCGAGACCCCCCATCACACATCATGATCGCGCATCACTGCCGCCAACCTCTGCACGCCACGCTCCGCTCCCGCTCCCTCCTCGCAGCACCACCACCATGTGTCTCTGCGCTTCCAGTATGAGACCTCCGCGCCGTGCGACATGTCTTAGCCTCGCCCTGTCCCACGCGGCCCCTGGGTCTCATCCCAAGCCCTGGCGCCACGACCCGCTGCTGGAACCCAGGCCTGACCCCCGGGCCATACGTACTACATAGTATATAAGGCGCAGAGTAGTAAGTAGGTACTCTAGTCTTGATATTACCGTAACCCCGTCTTGTCTGTTGTGTTTCGTCTCTGTTTTGTCTCTTGCGTGCCCCGGTTTCCTTACTTTTACTTGCTTCTTTTCTTGTACTCGTCTCATTTTGACTCTCTATCTCGTCTCTACTCGTCTTGTACTTCTAATCCATTCTCGCTGTTCTCTTTTCTCTTTTCTACTCTAAGTTCTCTCAACTCTTTGTTCCTGGCTCTCTCCTCTTCGACTTAATCGTTTCCATTCCCCGCTATCTTATCTCAACTCTTTCCCCTTTTGGCTACTCGACTTCCCTGGCTCTGCTTCTATCCCTGGGACTCGCTAAGTCCCCTCGTCTGAATTTCTCTTGATCCCCAGGACTCGCTCACCCAACGGCGCTCGCTCGTCTCACCCTCCTACACCTCCAGGACTCGTGTCAACCCCCGGCACTCGTCCTTCACCCTCCCCGGCACTCGTCTTACCCCCGGCGCTACCGGCACTCTTCCACGCACCACCCCCTGCCCCGCTTCGGTCTCCTACGCCTCGCGCTCATCCCGGTGCTCTGTGTTTGTACACGGTGAATAGCTGTAAGGTGGATTCGCCCAGTAGACTGAGCCCCCGAGGTCAGCGGAACCTGACAGCTGGACCATGGCCTGGCCCAACTAGACCTACTGTTGGCAGGGCACTGGTGGTGCAATGTGATTGCCCTGGGGTCGTGGATGGATGTAGCAGTTGATATAGGAGAGTTGTTGCCCTTGCAAGAGGATTATCTGGCATCATTGGTAGTCCAGACGGAAATGGCAATGGTGATCATGGAGTTGTTGGCAGGGAGAAGTGGGGTGATGAGGAGCAACAAGGGGGCCGATCAGCCATTGGACTTCACACTATTCTGGGTTCTTATCTTTTTTCAAATTTTTGTAGCATGTTGTACTTATAGTTGTCCCATAATCACCTTGTTGTTGCACTCAGAGTTCTTTTGTAAGTTGTGAGAAGTTTGAGAATAAGTATGTAGAAAAACATGTAGAGGTCTTGGTGGGAGTTGAATCCCTGATGAAACCAGAGGTGGGAGTTATGCCCACTAATGCCGTCTGTGAGCACTAGTGCTGGAGGTCCCAGGGCTTGTTGGGATACTGCCGGTAGAAGTCTTGTAGCTTGGCAGAGGCACTAGCAAGGTTCTTCCAGGATTTTCAGGTGTTGTCCTTGAGTTCATAGTCTTTCCAGTGAATGAGGTAGTGAGGGTGGCCACAGATAAGTCAGGAGTCAAGGATGTGGTCGACCTCGTAGTGGTATTCTTCTTCTGCTTTGATGGACAGTGGTTGGCTGGATTGCTGTCCAGGAAAGGGGTCCAGGACATATTTCTCAAGGAGGCAAACATGGAAGACCAGTTGGAGGCCCTTGAGTCCCAAGGGTAAGTTGAGCTTGTAGGCATGAGTCGAGACCTTCTGAAGGACCTTGAAGGGGCCAAGTCACTTGTGATAGAGCTGGATCAAGGGTTGCCAGGTCTTCAAGTTGCACTGGTCAAGTTAGACAAGAGTGCTAGGGGTCCAGTTGGGGGTAACTTTGCAGTGGGCATTGGCGTGTTTGGCATAGGCTTTGTTGGCAATGTTGATTTTGTCCTGGAGGAACTGGTGGAGGGACTGGAGGTCCTGGGCAACTTTGTGGGCTATGTGGGAGGGGATGTCTCTAAGAGAGAGGATGAGTTGGGGGTTGTAACCTTTATTAGCATAGAAAGGTGACACTCTGGTAGCGGAATGAGGGGTGTTGTTGTAGGTGAACTCTGCCAGGAGCAATTCTGCATGCTAGTTATTCTGTAGGTAGTTAATATAGAGGCAGAGATACTGTTTCAGGGTCTGGTTCACTCATTCAGTCTGGCTGTTGGTCTTCAGATAGTAGGTGGTGGAGAGGTTAGTTTTAATCTCGAGGGCCTTATAGAGAGACTGTCAGAGCTGAGAGACAAATAGAGGGCTGTGGTTGGATACAATGTTGTTTGAGAGTCCATGCTTGGAGAATACGGGCTTGAGGAAGAGCTTGGCAAACTCTAAGGGTTGGTGGTGTGGCAGAGGATGAAGATGGCTTGTTTGGTGAGGTGGCAGACAACAACAAGGATGGTGTCAAAGCCCTCTGATTGGGGAGCTCAATGATGTGGTCCATTGAGATGAAGGACCAGGGGCAGTGACTGATAGGGAGTGGCTTGAGGAGACCATAGAGGCAGTGGTGGGGAACCTTAGTCTGAAGACAAGATTTGCAAGCCCAGACATACTAGGTGATGTCTTTATTCATGCCTGGCCAGAACTAAGTTCAGGAGATGAGCTGAAGGGTCCTACAAATCCCAAGATGCCCGCAGAGCTTGTGGTTGTGGTGCTGGTGGAGAATGTCCAAGTGGATCCTCTTGTAGTTCAGGGCATAGATTTGTTCATCCCAGAGAAGGAGTCGGTTGTTGGGGAAGAGGGTGAAGAGGCAGTTGTTGTTGGCGTTGTTTGTGGAGGTGTGCTGGGGGTTGTGCTGAGTGAAGAAGGTGTCCTGGAGGGTGTTGGCACTTGAATATCTTCATGCTGTGCTGATTATGAACAAAGAAGGTATTCTACACCAATTCGTTCATAATTAGCACAGCATGAAGATGTTTGGGTGGGATTATCACTCAATGGTTAAAGGCATTGCACTCCACCTCAAATAACTTCTTGGGGTACACGTTGATAAGACCCAGATTGTATCAAAAGGTGTACTAATGATTTCACTGGCACAGCCATATGGATTAGTGGTTAGTGCACCCTCTGGATTACCTGGCGTCCCTTCAAAAGGCTGAGGTTCAGACTTGGACATACACTTGGCATAATTTTTCATTATTATTTTCTGACTTATTTTACCTTATTTTCTTGACCCCAAGGTTTTGCTGGCTTTGCCACCACACCCAGGTAACCACCATCATTTCATGATGTTGATATTTTGGTGATTTCATACCTCCTTTCTGGCATTTTTGACATAACAAACAGCCTGACTGGCACCACTAGGCATCGCTAAGGTCTGATGGACACTTTTCTATATAAAAGATTGTTGCCTATTATTTACTTACTAGTTCTCCATGTTGGCAACCCAAGGGTCACCAATGGTGACTTCGCTTACAATCTACTATATATACTGTACTTCTAGCCTGCAAATAACAAGTTACCTTCACCGTTATCTCTTACACTTGGGCTTCAGAGCTCAATTATGCCTTTCTTAAGCTTACTCTACACTAAGAGCACTATTGTAAGGTACCCTTGTCTTGCCACTGGAAATATGCCAGTGTCCTTGTCATCTACGCACCTTGCAACTGCGGCAGGCATTGTATGCTTGGCGGCTACTGTAAGGGTGACCTCTGGGAGTTGCAGCTCAATCACACAACTAGCAGAGGGAAATCCAAAGTTATATTAGACATGGTAATCAATAATACAATGGTAACTAATCATCTAGCAGAGGGAAATCCAAAGAGAACAAGTCTAAGGATTCCCTGCTGCTCAGTGCGGCACATCAGTGGGCAGTGAAGGCATGGGAACAATTGTACAGGTGACTGGAGCTAACCTTAACCTTGGATAATGTTCAAACAGGAAGGACAGGAAGTTCTGGGGATTTTCTAAAAAGGAAATGACCTCTGAAGATCTCCAGAGGTCCAGAACAAGTCCCAGAGGTCTAAGGCAAGCCCTGAGGGTCCCAAGGAGTGGTGTAGGATGTGCTCAAAAATGAAAGTCAAATGGAAGTCTCCTGACAGCTACGCTAAGCATTACCTTACCACTCCCTTACCACTGTCCTCCACTAATTTGTCTTCTGGGACCCTGTCCAGCTCACCTCCACTAGCGAGTCCGATGCTATTTGCCTTGTAACTGTCTACTCAGACTACTTGGTTCAATTCTGGGCATCATTAACGTTTGGTCTCTGGGTGAGGGCATTGGGCCTTGGCACCAAGTTGGCTGAGGCGGTAGTGGATGGTGAAGTTGTACTTGGAGAGGATTTCTGACTAGCAGGCTTAGTGGCAGCTGAGCTGCTTAGTTGTGGTGAAGTACTGCAGGTTGTTATGGTCCCAGTAGACTTGAATTTGATGTGGAGCACCCTTGAGGTAGGCTTGCCACTGCTCGAAGGCTTCAACAATAGTGAGGAGCTCTTTGTTGTAGATGTTGTAGTTGAGCTCCATGGAGATCATTAAGCGGGTGTAGAAGCAATGGGCTAGAGATCATCACCACCAGGGTCTATCTGCAAGAGCATACTAGCAATGGTGTAGTTAGAGGTGTCATATTTGAGAACAATAGGGAAGGAAGAGTTGAAGTGGTGGAGGATGGGGGCAGAGGTGAAGGCTTCTTTGAGGAGGGTGAACACACTTTGGCACTTGCTGTTCCACAGGGTGTTCTTTCTTGTGAGCCAGATGAGGGGTTTAGTGATTCTAGAGTAATTATCAATGAACCAGCAGTAGAAGTTGGTGAAACCAAGAAAGGACTGCACCTCTTTTACGTTCCAGAGCAGAGGCCAGTTGAGGATGGCCTCCACTCTAGTGGAGTCCATGCAAATGCTGTCTGGAGTAATGATGATGCCAAAGTACTCAATTTCAATGGTGTGAAACAAGCACTTCTCTGGTTTGGCATGTAGATGGTACTCCCAGAGTTGTTTGAGGATGTGACAGATGTGGTGGTGGTGCTCCTCCAGCAAGTAAGAGTAGATTAGGATGTTGTCCAGGTACACCATAACAAAAACATTGTTCATGTCATGGAAGATGTCATTCATGAAGTACTGGAAGGTGGTGGGGAGTTGGTCATATCAAAGGGCATTACGAGGTACTTGAAGAGGCTGTAGCAGGTGTGGAAGGTGGTTTTCCATTCATGCTCCAGGGCTATGTAGATGTTGTTATAGCCAGAGTGGAGGTCAATCTTAGTGTAGACTTTGGTGCTGCAAAGGCAGTCAACAAGGTCACCGATGAGGGGAAGTGGATACCAGTTCTTTTTGGTGACTTTGTTGAGGCCCTGGTAGTCAATGCAAAGGTGCAGAGAATCATCGTTCTTCTTGGCAAATAGGACCAGAGCCCTGGCAGTGGAGATCAAAGGCCAGATGAAGCCCTTACTAAGCATGTCATTGAGATAATCTTTTAGTGTGCAGAGTTCAACTTTTGACATGTTGTAGATCTTGCTAAATGGGGGTGCAGTGTCATCTTTGAGATCAATTTTGTGGTCATATGACTGGTGTGGAGAGAGCTCCTTGGCACTTCCTTCAAAGAACATGTTAGCAAACTCATGGTACTCTGGAGGAACTACTTCATGTAATATTTGTTCCTCTGTTTTTTGTTCTGGAGTAGTAGTGTCTGTGCTTTGATGTTCTTCTAGGAGCGCTGGGGAGATGTGGAATTGAAAGGCAGGGGTGCCATTTTAAATGATGCAAGCAAAGGGGGCTGAGCCAATGATTTTGATGTCAAGGGCTTCTGGGTTGAGGGGGCTAGGTGGCTGATCTGTGTTGTCAGTGTCTGGGCTTGTCCAAGAGTGTCGGGCAGAGTAGTTGGGGCCTTTGTACTTGTTGCAGGGGATGTCAGGGAAAAGGCCGGAGGTGCACCCAGGATAGGTTGAGATAGAGGAGAGTCACCAGAGTTGTCTGAGGGTGTTGTCAGGGCGCCAGTAGCTCTGGCCTCACTGAGATTGTCAGTAAGTTGGAGGCAGAGGTCAATGGCAGCAAGACAAGCACTGGTGCTAGAGAACTTCATGGTGAGGTCCCTCTAGTCAATATCAGAGTTGATGTCACATAGCCAGATAGCCCTAACACAATGGAGGTGGTCTCTGGGAGCTGCATGACTAAGAGATTGACCAAGAACCATAGACCATTGTTGAGTACGATGGAATGGGAGTGTGTTTTAGTAATACTGGCAGTGGTGGGCTTACTGTCAAAGAGTTGTAGTTCTAAAGGTCTATCAAAAGAGTCATGAGTCAGGTCAAGCTGATCATTAACAAACATGCTGGTGGCCCTGCTACTGATGAGGGCAGTGAGGACTTGTGGGGAGTCGCTGAGTCAGGCATCAATGACAAATGACTGAGCAGACTTTGAGCAGAGCTGCGGAGGAGTGTAGGGGTGGTCGGTGGCACTGGCCAGAGTGGTGACATCAAAGGGGATGGGCTCTAGGTGCTCTGGGGCTTGGCAGTCAAAGTGGAGGATGAGGTGTTGCCAGTCAATGCGGGAGTTGGTGGAGCAAAGCCAGAGGAGGCCTAAGATGAGGGGGGTAGAGGCATGCAGACAGGTCACAAGCAACTGAAGGTCTTGTTGCTGACTGTTGGCAAAAGTGAGGGTGGTCTGCATATAGTGGGTGATGTCACCAGCAGAGGTAGAGCTGCCATCAAAGAGAGTGAGGCAGATGGGGATAGGTAATCTCCAGGGCATTGCAGCAAGCATTGCTAGAGATTCATCAATGAAGTTGTTGGTGGTGCCGCTGTTGACCAGTGTGTTGACAGAAGGGGAGGAGGAGGGGAGGGTGGTAGGGAGAAGGAGAGTCTGGGAGGATTGGGAGGGGAGGTGAGCCAAGAGGGTGTCCAGAGATAGAGCCATTGCATGGAGGTGTGTAGCCAGAGCAGAGAAAATGTTAAAGTTCAGTCTGAAATTTAGTGTGTCTTTGAGATTGAAACCACTGGGTTGTTTTTTATAAACTGGAAGTTGCAGTCTTCACTGTTGATGGTCCAGATGGCTCGTCCCACAGCCTGGCATTTAGGGCACTCATTGATGAAATGACCTTGCTCACTGCACAAGATGCATGCCACCTCATGTTGTTGTTGCTCCTGCATCTCTTCTGGCACATTAATCCAAGGCTGATTCCTAAACCTACTCACACACAGAGCCTCCTCATCATCTGCAAAGTCCAGAGTGTCATGGGAGTCCTGGGATGAGTCATTGTTGGTTTGAATGGGATTTGGAGATTCTTGTGTGTCGGTGGCATTGAGCCTTCTGCCACACTGTGGGAAGAAGGCATTTGTTGTGCGGCCTCAGCCATTGGGAGGGTTTGCTATTGGGAGGGCTGCCACTAGGAGGTGGTCCACCGTTGTTCTCCAGGGGTGGTCCCTGAGCCCAGCGAAGGGGGTGGTGGTCCCATATTGGCATCAAAGGGGTGGCCAGGTGGGAGTTCCAGAGGAGCGGGGCATTGCAGTGGTCTTTGAGGAGGAGGTGGTTGAGGTGTGCCAGGGCCCATGAGTTGGCAAAGGGGTGGAGAGTTGTTGCAGAGAGGGGTTACATTACCACAGAGATGGTGCAAGTTGAAATGAGGGGGCCAATCACATTGAAACTCTGAAGTGGGGGTTCCTTCAAGAAGGGCTGATCTGCCACCAAGGGCCTCTAGTTCATTGTGTATGAGAGGGTGTGGGTGGAAGCATGGTCATTATTAGCAGGTGGGGAGCAGGGAGGAGCTTCAGAGCAGGGGTTGGCATTAGCAGGTTGTTCCCAGGTGCGGAAGGTGCTGGGGAGGGAATTTGCATGGGAATGTGCTGAGAAGCCAATAGTACAGGCAGTGGGCTGGTCAAAAAGTTCTCCAGTAGGGTTGAGGGCCTTTAGAATGTTTGATGCTGCATTGAGCTCCTCCTGCTAGCAGGGTACCAGGATAGACAGGGTCTCAAGGCTCAATTGGTTCCTCATGCTGCACGTAGAATGAGCGCACAGGATCCACAGAGTCCTTGAAGCACTGAAGAGTAGGGCTTGTGTGAATCTCATCCACCAGGGCACACAGTTTGTCCTGGAGGTTGAGATAACCTGTAGCATGTTCTGAGCGTTTTCAGGGATGGCTTCATATTGATAGGGCTTATGGAATTTGAGGAGGCAATCAGCCTATTGCTTTGGAGTCCCAGAGAGATCATGGTGTTCTAAGCTAACAAGGAGGGCATGAGTACGTTTCGCAAACTCCATTGAAGATATGCAAAGTGAGCAGAGGACCTCATCACATTGTTGGATGTAAGCTTTGACCTGTTGGCAGCCAAGGGGAGAGAGGGTGTGTGGATGAGTGGTGCTACAGAGGGTTGAGGCCAGGGGAGGTAGTAAGTTTCAGGGTATTCCTGAGGTGGGCTGATATGTGTGCATGTAAGTGGCCATAGTGAACAGGAGAGTAAGAGGGGAGTCTTGATATTATGTTAGGTTCTGCTGACTGCACACAATGTCCACAAATGCAGCAGTACTATTGAGAGCACAGAGCATGCAAGATTAGAGTGGGGCTAGGAATGTGAGTGGTGGTTGAGCAAGTCACTGGTCATGCTGGGGCAAGAGTGCAAGTGCCAGAGGTGAGGGAAGGGGTTGGAAAATGAGTGCCAGAGTGAGTGCAAGTCCTGGAGGTGCAAGGGAAGAGTGGAAGACGAGAACCAGTACAAGAGTGATAATAAGATCCAGGTTGTATTAAAAGGAGTATTGATATATTTTCTGGTACAGGCTTGTAGACTAGTGGTTAGCACACCCTATAGTCCGCCTGGTACCCACCTCCAAGGCTAGAGTTTGAACCTCTGGACAAGCACTTCTCGTATTTTGCTATTATTTTTCTAATTATTTTTACCTTATTTTCTGGTCCCTGAGAATTCACTGGCATTACTGCTGCACCCTGGCAACCACCATCATTTAATGACACTTGACAGATTGATGAATTTTATACTTTTTGACATCTTGACATGACAGATAGCTTGATTGGTGCTGCTAGATGTTGCTAAGATCTGATTGGCATTTTCTTATATGAAAGATTGTTGATTGTTATTTACTTACCAATTTCCCTGCTTTAGCAACCTTTGGTCGCCAGCAGCGACTTTGCTTACCACTTATTATATATACTGTACTTACACCCTGCAAACAACAAGTTACCTTCACTCCCATTTCTTACGCTTGAGCTCCAAAGCTCAATTTAGTCGTCTTAAGTCTACCCTATGCCAAGGCACTGTCTTAAGCACTTTGTTGTGCCACTGGGAGTATGCCAGTGTTCAAGTCTTATTATGTGCCTCGCACATATGGCAGGCCTCCAGCACTTGGCTATTATGCTAAGCACCACACTCACACATCCTTACCGCTGTTCTTTGCTAATGCGTCTCCTCGAACCCTGCCTAGTTCTTCTCTCACTTAGTGAGCCTGATACTAATCCCCTTTGCCTAGTAACTGCTTACTCAGACACCACTCAGTACAATTTTGAGCATCATTAGCGAGTCCCAAGGTTGACGATCAGATAGCTGGGACAGCAAGGAGACTTGGCAAGTTCTGGAATCAGAGATAAGGAGTATGGAGATTTAATCAAGCTGAAAGAGGAAAGAGTCAAGATGAGAGATGGAAGGGGAAACAGAACAAGTTAAAGCTAAGGTGAGAGAAGAGAGAAGAGGCAAGAGACTTAGAAACTGGAGGCAGAGAGAGGAGAGAAAGCAGAGTTAGATTGAGAGTACAAGATGAGTATAGATGAGAGAGGCAAGACAATACAAGACAAGTATAAGACAAAAAGAGATAAGTCAAAAAATGGAAATTGGAACATGCAAGACTAAGAAACAGAAATGAAACACAAAACTAGAGACAAAGTATGGCAATATCAAGACTAGAGTACTAGGTGCTACTCTACAACTTATATACTAGAGAGTACGTAAGCCCCAGAGGACAGGTCTGGGCCCTGGTGACAAGTCGCAGTGCCAGGGCTTAAGATGAAGCCTGGGGATCATGCAAGATGGTGGTGGTGGTTGATGCATGTCATGCAGCACAAAGGAAGCTCTTCAAAGAAAGGCCTTGCTTTGACAGCACATAGGCATGCAATGGTGGCAAAGCAAGGAGGCAAGCAGGAGTGGGGTGTGGCATGCAGAGGTTGGACTGGGGGTGATGCATGGTCATGATGTGTGATGGGCGTCTTGGTGGTAGTTGGAGAAGGCTTTAGCTCAGGCAAGGGGAAACACTGGGAGTTGCTGGGGCTGGCACTGATGTGATGGCTATGGGCGGTGATGGCCAAGAGTTGCTGAGGTGGCTGGTTGAGTAGCAGTCCAGGCTTGGGATGTTGTAGAGGCTGGTTTGGGGAGGTTGGAGTCTTGGAGCTGGGGCTGAGTGCCAGAGGTTAGTAGCAGGTTGTGACAACATCTTGACATGACACACAGCTTGACTAGCGCCACTAGGCATTGCCAAGGACTGGTTTGATATTTTCCTATATCAAAGATTGTTGGTTAGTATTTACCTACCAAGTTCCCCACTTTGGCAACCAAGGGTCACCAATGGTAACTTTGCTTGCCACTTATTATATAAACTGTACTTATTCACTGCAAATAACAAGTTACTCTTACACCCCATCTTTTATGCTTTGGGCTTCAGAGCTCAACTAAGCTTACCTTATATCTATTTCTTGCCAATCTTGGTGTTTTGACTTGCCACTAAAAGTGCACCAGTGCTCTAGTACTCTTTACATGCCTCGCAACTATGGCAGGTTCCTTAGCACTTAGCACTTATGCTAAGCTCACCATTTATTTTCCTTGCCGCTGCCCCTACTAACTTGTCTGCTGGGACTCTGCCCAGTTCTTCCTCACTTAGCAAGCCTGATGCTATTCACATTGCCTAGTGACTGCCTATTCAGACACCACTTGGTATACTTTTGGTCATCACCAGCGCTTTCAAATTGAATGTTTACTGGAGAGGAAGGACCAGTCTGCTGCATGATGAAGCTGGTTCAAAGTGACTTGTTGATGTTGTAAAAATATCAAATACACTTTAAAAGAATGATACAAGTTGTCTTGTAGGATTGATTGTGTGTTTCTGATATAGTCCAGCTAAGCATTATGCTAATGAATACAAGAGATAAGCCACATGCATATATATATACATGATACAAACTACTATTCTTGAAGAAAAAGGTGTAAACTCAGGTAATGAACCTGATGTAGAGGACAATGAGGTGGAGTAGCTTCATAACAATGAAGCAGAGGCAAGTTATGCCTCTGAAACTGAAGCGTTGTCAAATGTAGAGTACATCAAAGTTGATATATGCAACAATTATTTCTATGCTAAGGACTCCAATACAAAATTCATGGGAGCTCTGATGGATTACTCTGCTAGCAAGCTTGATTGGTCCATTGAAGCCACCAATGTGAAGGTGTAAGGCATGGACCTTGTAGGACTTCAGAAGCATAACTACTGGAGTAACACCTCAGTTTTACCAAGTACATGACATTTATGTCAGTGAATTGAAGGAGCCACTGCTTCTTCAGCTAGGTACAGCTGGTAATGATGCTCAAAATGAGCTAAGTGGTGCCTGAGTAAGTGGCCATTATGCATAGAGAGAAAGGATAATATCAGGCTCACTATGAGAGAATTAGGTGGTGTTCCGGCAAACAACATTAATAAAGAAAGCAGTAGACAAGAGGTAAAAGGGTGCTTAGTGATGATGCTAAGTGCTAGAAGCCAGCTGTAGTGGCTAGGCACTGACATACTCTCAGTGGCAAAACAAAGCACTAACAATGCTTTGGCAATGAATAGAGAGAAAACTAAGTGTTTGAGCTATGAAGCCCAAAGCATAAGAGATATATATGGAAGGTAATTTGTTTTGTAAAGATAAGTAGGTACAGCTTGAATAGTAGAGTATTAAGCAAGTTTGCTATTGGCAACTCTTGGTCACCAAAGTGGTGAACTAAGTAAGTAAACAAGAATCAACAATCTTTTATATAGTCAAGTGTCAAGTTATTATTTTAGTGCCATAAGGTAAAATCACAAAACTGTCACCACCATCAAAATAATGGCAGTTGCCAAGGCACTACAGCAGTGTTAATTAGTTCACAGAGATCAAGTAAAATAAAAAAATCAGTGAATCATAAAATAAAACTTGACACACATGAACTTGATAGTGGCTTGTTGCAGGATTCAAACTTCAGCCTTTGTGAAGGGCATCAGGCAGATCATGAGCACTCTAACCACTAGTGGCAAATTTTGATTGCTATAATATGATTATAAGGACACTCTATATGAGGAAGCACAATGTTATTCTTGACTTCAAGAAGAACAAGATAGTGGTAGCTGGCAGGCCTATTCTGGCAGTGTGAGTGATTGTGAACAATAGCAATGAACAACTTTATTGATATTGAGTCATAGAGAAGAAATTATTGGTCAGACAGAAGTGACTAGATGATGGCAGAGAACCACTCATTGTGAAAGGTGTAGTTGATGAAGAGCAAGCTCCTGCAAGCTTGCTAGTGGATAGTCCAGCACTGATGGTGCTGGAAGATGACATTGAAGAGTATGAGTGTGCTTTGATGAGGAGGAAGAGCTCCAAGACATTTGAGAAGAAGCACAAGCATGAGGATAAGAGTCCTCAAAGCAGTACAAGTGTTGAGTGCCAACTGATGGTGTCAAAAGTCAAGGTTGAGAATCTTGTCATGGATAACAATGAGAAGATGAAGGATGAGACATCTTCTAAAGTAACTAATAGATCAATTTGGGATCAACCAGGATCACATTCCACATTTGAGTGGGGTATTTGATTCACAAATGCTCTTAGAGTGGAATGAATTGGTTGTATCAATGTATGTGTAGAATAGATCATGCTGGATGTCAAAGGAGGAGTTGTATCATCAGGCTAATGATAATACAATCTTGCTGCCAAGCGAGGTCTTCTT
Source organism: Termitomyces sp. T69sscA (assembly GCA_017657225.1). Taxonomy (NCBI): domain Eukaryota; kingdom Fungi; phylum Basidiomycota; class Agaricomycetes; order Agaricales; family Lyophyllaceae; genus Termitomyces; species Termitomyces sp. T69sscA. The sequence goes on along the minus strand of JAGGAQ010000301.1, from coordinate 2,120 downwards.
TGATGGATTATTGATTACCTTGTAAAGGAGCAAGTGGCCAATGTCCATGCAATTGTGGATTTCAGACAAGAGTGAGCTGAAGATTACTGTCCTCAGAGAAAAGTATGCCACCAACTCAAGCAACCATAAATGCATGCTTGTACAAAGTAATGGGTGAGTGTCAAGAGACTTTCATTTTGGTCTACACTAACTTCTATTTGCTCTGCCCCTCTACACTTTAATCTGCCTCCTTGTGCTACTTCCTAGGGCTTTCAGGGCTTGCCTAGAAATCTTCAGAGATTTTTGAAGGTCATTTTCTTTTTGAGAAACCTCCAAAACATCCCATACTCTTTATGTGAGCACTGTTCAAGATTAAATTAGCTCTGATTATTCTGTACAGCTGTTCTCATGCCTTTGCCACATGCTGATGTGCTGCAGTAGGCAGCAGAGATTCTTAGACTTGTTCTCTTTAGATTCTCCTTTGTCAGGTGATTAGTGACCATTGTATCATCAATTATTGTTCCTAATATAACTTTGGATCCTCCCCTGCCAGTTGTGTGACTAAGCTGCAACTTTTAGAGGTTGTTCTTACTGTCAGGGGACTTCTATTTGACTTCCATCTTTGGCACTTCACTATGCCTCAGCCCATCTCCTGTGCCACTCTCTAAGACCTCCAAGGCTTGTGCTAGACCTCTGGATATCTCTGGAGGTTGTTTTCTTTTGAGAAAACCCCTGGAACCTCCTGCACTCACTGTTTAAGCATTATCCAAGGTTAAGGTTAGCTCCAGTCACTTGTACAGTTGTTCTCATGCCTTCACTGCCTGCTGATGCACCATATTAAGCAGCAGAGATCCTTAGACTTGTTTTCTTCAGATTTTCCTCTGCTAGATGATTAGTTACCATTGTATTGTTGATTGTCATGCCTAATATAACTTTGGATTTCCCTCTGCTTGTTGTGTGATTGAGCCGCAAGAGCACAAGCAGTAGAACCATGTTATTGAACTGATGCCAGACTCCAAACTCTCTAGTTGTAAGGTCTACCCATTAGCATTGAAGGAATAGGATAAGCTCAATGCCTTCTTTTAGAAGAATCTGAACTCCAGTTGCATCCGCCTTTCCAAGTCACTAATGGCCTCCAGTCTTTTTCATCAAAAAGAAGGATGGCTTGCTCTGGCTGGTCTAGGACTACCAGGTTCTTAATGCCATGATGGTGAAGAATTGCTACCCCCTCTTCCTCATCTCTGAGCTCATCAATAACCTCTGGGGGGCATGGTACTTCACTAAACTGGATGTCTGGTGGAGTTACAACAATATGTGCATTCAGAAGGGAGACATGTGGAAGGCTGCTTTCTGGACCAACTGAGGGCTGTTTGAACTGCTTGTCATGTTCTTCAGACTCATCAATAGCCTGACCACCTTTCAGACAATGATGAACAACATCTTCTGGGACCTCATTATGAAGGGTATAGTGTGTGTATACCTTGACAACATCCTCATCTACACCAAAACACCTAAAACACTTGAGGTGCACTGCCAGATCATGCACATTGTCTTGAATCATCTCTGGTAGCACCAGCTCTATTTCAAACTGGAGAAGTGTGAGTTTGAGCAGACCCAGATTGAGTATTTGGGGCTGATCATTTCACACAGAGCTGCTGAGATGGACCTAGTGAAGGTGGCAGGCATAGCAGAATGGCTGGAGCCCAAGAACAAAAAAGAGGTGCAGGCCTTTCTAGGATTCACCAACTTCTACTGGAGGTTCATCCAAGACTTCTCCCATCATGTGCGCCCTCTATTTGACCTCACATAAAGGACACTGCCTGGAGCTGAGAACCTCCAAAGCAGATTGCCTTCAACGTTCTCAAGCATGCAGTCACCTCCAGGCCTGTTCTCCTTTACTTGGACAAAAACTCTCCCTTCCATGTGGAAGCTGACAGCTCTGACTTTGCTACCAGAGCTGTCTTATTGCAACAGTCCCAGGATGATGAGAAGTGGCATTCAATGGCCTTGTACTCCAAGAGTCTGAATATGGTAGAGCACAATTATGAGATCCACAACAAAGAAATGCTGGCTATCATCTGGGCCTTTGAAGAATGGCAGCACTTCCTGTAGGGTGTCTGGCATAAGTTTGAGGTTTGGAC
>JAGGAQ010000300.1:0-23257 GCA_017657225.1 Termitomyces sp. T69sscA | reverse complement strand
CCGGGACTCGCGCCAACCCCCGGCACTCGTCCTTCCCCCTCCCCGGCACTTGTCTCACCCACCGGCACTCCCGGCACTCTTCCACGCACCCTCCCCCGCCCGCTTCGGTCTCCTACGCCTCGCGTTACTCCCGGTGCTCTGTGTTTGTACACGGTGAATAGCTGTAAGGTGGATTCGCCCAGTAGACTGAGCCCCCGAGGTCAGCGGAACCTGACAGACAGGACCCATGCAATTGAGTTTGAGTTCAGCAGTATATGGGAGTATTCCACACACTTACATAAATAATACTATATTCTGAAATATATAAACTATGTATTAATAAGGACAAGATAAAAACCAAGTAAATCTGATTGCCATCCTCAGCAAATCATCAGACAAAAAAGAAAGAAGAAGAAGAAGAACAAACTTGTAAAGTCTACCACAAGTCAAAAAGTCAAAAACACCAACAGATTTACTCTCAATGTCATAGGAAAGCATTCTTCAACATTGACTTATTCTGTGCCTTAATTGAACAAGCTGTGTATCTGAATCACCTTTGAATATGCTTCACATTTTGCAACAGCCTCAACTCAATCTTTATAAAATGTTGATTTTTGTTTATCCAGCTTGAGCAAAAATATCTTTTTGATAAAGAATTTATCAAATTTTTTTCTTTCTGGATATTTTTCAACCAAGGTCTACTTTACATTCTTCAGAGGTCAAAATAGCAACAGATGACATTCTAAAAGAGGGAAAGTTAATCTTTTGAAGGGTGTTATTGGACTATCATATGTAATAAAACTTAGTGTTGTGCATCTTAGAGTAATTTTAACTATTCTTTGGATTTTGATAATAAAACATAGTCAGCTCTCTAATTGTATAATCCTTGTTTGTCAGTGGCTCTAGAATTTATAAGAGGCTGTAAGTAAATTCTTATAATAAGAATAAATTATACTTGCAATATTTTCTTACATATTCCTTCAAGAGGAACTAGTTTGATATCTTTGAACATCTGAAAACATTTTCTGAACTTTGATTCGAGAGTTAAGCCTGCAGGAATGTGGACAAATCATGTTGAAAGGTGCTCTTAGAAGACACCAATTTACATACGTCACCTACAGCCAATCAATCCAGATTTATCATCAGTTGCAATTCATATTTGTACTGAGTGTACTTGCTAGCACTGAATTAACATAGACTGGTAGTAAAAATGAGAAGAATACCAGGCTGATGATTGCAAGACACACATTTTGCATTGATTGTGGAAAACACTAATTATGACTGCTTGTCAGCATCACAGTCAAACATTTCATCTGATTACTGACAACTATAAATAGGACTTGTTGGAGAGATATAGTACTGCACACATTATTTCAGATACCTGGTAACAGAGCACATAACTAGAATTACTTACTGCCATAATATTACAAGCTGTCATCATGCTTGTGAGCAGCCCATTTCCAACACTGTGTTTTTATTTCATGTCTTAATGAGCATCTTATGATGGATTTGCTGACCATGCTTACCTAAAAGCTACCAGATGGCCTATTGCACTTTTGGACCTAAGAAAAAGTCCTAAACTAAAAAGTAAGAAAGTAAGAGAAAAGCTACGTTTGAAACTCTGTGTGCATCCTTTTGAGCAGGTAGACAAGAGATGCACTTATAGTCAAATCACATATGATAGCCAAGATCATGGATATCATGTATGAAATCTTCCCCAAGTATAAGTCAGGACCTGACATTGTTGTTGAAATATAGAAGTATTCCAAATGCTTACATGTGATAATTGTGTTGTTGTCTTTTCAAGTGAAGGGAAGCCATATCTTTTGCAAAGTAAGTATTCCTAACCAATGTTAGATGAAATGACACCAACAGCAATGCATTGTCCGCTTAAGGTATGGGTTATTCATGCATGAAAGTTCAAGGACCTGAATAAACAGAATTGGCTCACTCAAACCGGCACCTTGTTGTTATTTAGAAACATGTCTGTCTGGAGAAACAACATCAACTTACCCAATTGTCCTAAACATGTGATCAACTACAGCAAGGTATGGAGCATTTGATATGTTAGAGTGTGACCATGATAGAATAATACATACTATGAGTGCAACAAGGGGCTTTTGACATTTATGTTGAACACTGACTATATATTCATGAGTAGGATATGTCATTTCGAATGTGGTATATGTCACTTACGGTGATTGACCCTCCATGCATAGAAGCTAATTTGATCATTAAATAAAAAGCCCAAACCATTTGATAAATTTATCACACCTTTGGACAGTCGATGAAATCACAATCTATAAATTCATCAATAATTGGTGAGACCTATGATGAAGGGTAACAACACACAGTCGTAGTAGATAAAAGCTGTACAATATTAGCATTTACAATGAATTCTGATCAGGAAAATCCTGCCACATACTGCAACCCCCCTTTACAAACAAGGGTCAATAGTCTCATCATGAATAATTAGATTGTATCTGACCATGTGGCATGAAGGAGTCTCAGTTCATTCTCAGGCATCTTCCCTGCGATAAAATAAAAGAACCCTATTTGCACAAGACAAGCCACATTTACACCATCGATGATACTTATGTCATATGAAATTTAAGTCCATATAGATAGATCAGATGATATGATAGGACTTACAAAAGCACTGCAACCTATGATTGCTGGATTAAAAACAAAAAGCAATCAAAAGAACAGGAACTCGCATAGGCCTTTAAGAACCTATGATCACTAGGATATGCACGGAAATAATATGCAGTTTGAGCAAAAGTAATTCCAAATAGCCTGTATGGAGGTTAGACAGAGAAAGATTATAAGGAATGCTCAGACAGGAAGCTAATCATTGCAGCTGGATAGCACAGGTTATGAGGAAGGTTAGACTGATTGATCAAGGAGTAGTACATGCCAATGAGAATTGGCCCTATAAGGCTTGCTATGTTCATCATGAGTGAAGACTGCAGACGGATATGCAGGTTCTTCGATGGATCCAAGGTTTTATAAGCTCTGGAATCTTAACCTGAAAGATGTCAACAGTCTAAATAGGTATCACTGTTCCGAAAAGCAAGCCTGATATATATCAACGGCCAGTTCTTCCTGGTCCTGCAATATCAAAGAAGTATCACTGATGTTGGGAAGTATTTCCCGTAACCTTTTTGCTACATCAAATTCTTCGTGTTCTGGTTGGACGAAGTCAATCCTGAGAAGTCTTTCCCATCCCTTGCTACCCACGTTCTTCACCTTCTGATTTTGACGCTCTTTGGGCATTATGCGTGAACTGAAACATCTGTTAATGGTTGGTCGATAGATTTGTTGACATAATTATGGTTTTACCCTACCGTTTTGAGACCAAGCTAGTTCGAATATGGCTGGAGGCGGTGCTGGGCAAGAGATCATTTCCTTAGTAAGATCAAATGATCTTCTGCCTACCTGTACAGCTGCCGTGTTACTTGTTTGAAGAGCGAGCTATTCAGCAGTTCTGGCATAAACACATAGGCCCTACAGGACTCTTAACAAGACAATATTCGAGATAGTAAATGGCTCTATCTAGTTATATCATCCGTCTTTGAAATAGCACCTCTCCCTGCGGATCCAGCATGCAAATCGACATATACCAATGATTCTTTGATGGCTCTTACAATTATGTTATATGTCATAAGTACACATGCCAACATCAAAAACAGCTCATTTATAGCGGAGAATTGGCCCGGACATGCATGAGGTCCATGCCCGAAAGCCAGAATCTGAACTCGTAGAGATCATGCCGAGTTTTCAAGTGCTTTTTTCTCGCATTCTACAGAAGCCAAAGGGATGGAAGGTATATGGGTCCGCGTAATGAGTATCGCTGAAGATGATGGCGTTATACTACTGCTACCTTTGCACCTGGAGGTAGAATTGTGCAGTCATGGAAGGTGAATAGTCGACGGACTGTACGTTCCATCAAGACTTTCATAATCAGAATTCAATGATGATTCCTATTGACACGTGCACTTGATGCCATAGCGTTAAGCCTCTGACTTTCAAGTTATTTACCTTGTACGTTTGATTCAAAGACTCCATAAGTCCAAGTCCAGTCAATTATTGCTTCGACCTTGTTTGGAAGCTCCTGCTCACAGCCCGGATTTGCCGCAAGTTCAGAAAGAACATGTAAAAGCCTGTAGCAGAGGTCTTCAGTAACTTGTTCTTATTTTTCAGCAGTAAATTGACCATCAAAGACCTATGATCGACAGCCATATTGACAGTGAGTATCCTTCGTGTCAGACTGTGCGATGGACTTCCTTGCCATTGGCGTCATCCATAATCCAACTCAGCAAGTCATTCTAATGTCATGTCCTGAGTGTCCACTGTATGTGAAAATATCACGTACAGGCTTTCCCGGAGAATCTTTCCATGCTCTTAGTGACTGCAGATCCTTGACACATCGGTCAATCATATTCTCAGTCCGAAAAGGCTGTTGGCATACTATACTGACGATTTCCGAGCACACTGTCAACCACGACACCAATGTCAACTCTTTGCCTGCTTTCCCTTGTCCATATATCTAACTGACTGCGAATCAGACTTGAATTGTTACTTTTTACTGGTGGTTATCACGGCAGAAACACAGACAGCCTTGAGAGTCGGCCTCCTAGGATAGTAGTTAGTAGTTTAACATCTTCATAGCCAATCAAGAGTTGGATCCACCCTGCACAAGATGCATTTACACACGAAGTGTAGGACTCTTTCTCTTGAACTTCTTTGGACTCCCTCGCCTTTTGACCAAAGCGGGATCTGTCTGTAGCCAGGAAATCTAGTTTGATCCTCTGGGAAATAGCCCTTGGAAGTTGATTCTCAATTTCCTCTGGGCTTGAGGCCGCAGGCCGGGCCGGGCTGAGCCCACCTAGGGCGGGCCAAGCCGGGCTTGATACAAAGCCTGGAAGGGCTTGGGCCCATCTTCAAGTTCCTGGACGCTGGGTCAAGATACTTTGTTTCTGTATCGTTCTTTGTGTTACGCAATACACTACGCTTGTTACACTATGCTTCAGACTTTCAAGATTCGAGGGAATAAGTGACACGCAACGATACTTTGAAGTGGGTGAGGACTACGGCCGGCGGCCGTGTACTCCGACCTTCCACAAATGTCTGTGGCTTGTGATCTGGTGAGCAAATGTCGTCAGCTGCGATCCCCATTGGTTCATTAGGAGCTCACAACACATCGCACGTTCAGAGATTCGCATTACCCCTGAGGTATAGCGTGGCTCCTAATTACGAGTGCATGGAAGTAGCTCACGTTAGCTCCTGCTTACTGACTCATGCAGTGCTGGTATCGACTGCAAGTAGGGCACGAGAATCTGCTCATGCTTGGACAGGTAACCGTAGAAGACGTCACTGGACCATTGTATTACAAGTTATACACTCAGTTGCGTCAACAACAACTGAGGTTCCAAGTGACGAATCTTACACTATATATGCTGTTTGCTTACATTATGTAACTTGGCAACTCCACGAAACGGCACCCCGTTTATAAGGAATGCGTACCCGGAGATTGCATGTCTATCTTCTGCCATATTTCCATCGGCATCCGCATATCCCAACAATTCCTTATTTGATCTTCCGTAGGTTAACCAAAGATTTATTGAACCTTTCAGATACCGAAAGATTCATTTGACTGCATCCCAATGAGCGGAGCCTGGGTTTTGTGCAAAATGTGAGACGGTTTGAACTGCAAAAGCAATGTCTGGGCGCGTTCCAAGTGCAGCGTACATTAAAGAACCGATAGCCTCGTGGTAAGGTACGTCACGCATGATGGCGAATTCATTTGTGGTGGCGGGAGATTGTGAAGTTGAGAGGCGAATGCTCGTATCCATGGGAATAGCAGAAGGTTTAAGTTCATAGAGACCATATCACCAAAGGATAGAATCAATGTATGAACGTTGCGAAAGGTGAATAGTACGTTGTTCACGAACACGCTTAATCTCGATGCCAAGAAGCCAATGAAGTTCTCCAAGATCTGTGATCTCAACGTGTTCTGAGACTTTGGTCTTGAATTCAGTGATCAAAATTATTGTTGATGCGACCAGCGTGCAATTGTCCACGTGTACAAGTACCATGATTAATCCTTGTTCATCACGACGAACAAATACGGCCTGGTCAACGTTGCATCTAGTGAATTCTAGCTTGTCTACCATGATATTAACGAGCTTTTGATATCATCATTGTCCAGATTGTTTCAATCTGTATATGGTCTTCAAGAGTTGACATACATGCGTTGGTGCACTACGAGTGGCATAGCCTGGAGGCTGCTTCATGTATATTCTTTCTTCAGAAGTGAGTTCTCCATTTAGATATGCACCTTTTATGTCAATTTGATGCATTTCCATATTTTCAGCAGCTCCCAGCACGAGGACGGCATGAATTGATGCTAGCTTAGCAACTGGTGCAAACATATCGAAATAATCAACACCTGGTACCTGAGAGAATCCTTGAGCAACAAGGCGGGCCTTGTATTGTATGACATTCCCGGCGGCATCCTTTTTTGCTTTGAATACCCATTTTGAGCCAACAATGTTGGCGCTGGCTGGTGCTTCAGTAAGTTTCCAGGTGCCGGATTTTTGCAAAGTTGCTAATTCTTCTTGAATTGCTTTGTCCCACAACAGCCAGTCAGGACGACGCTTTGCCTCCTCAAGGGTTTGTGGCTCCAAAGCCTCCATGTCCACCATCTCTGTTGCCAGCGCATACTCATCAATTTCTATTTCCGCAACTTCCTCTTCTGTTACATTTTGAATGGTAGGGAGTTGTATACCTCGAGAAACATTTGGATCTGACGAGCGAGCAGAGGTAGTGCCTTTGCCTTCAAGCAGTTCACAAACACATGCACTAGGCGTTCAAACACGTTTTTCTGTAGCAGCCGAAACCTCAGACTGTTCGTTGTCATCATCAATATGCTCTTCGTACTTGGGAGTAGATGTTTTTTGGTTATTCAAATGTGTAGCAGGGTCCGTCAAAATCTTTGAAGGTGCATCTTCAGGCGTTTTGACAAATCCCGTATCCTCCCCCTGAATATGACTAGATGATGCGCCAGTATTGTCAAAGTATATGTTTCGCTCCATACTAGTTTTTTTCATGTCTGGCCAATAGATTTGCATACTAGCATGCAAAAGAGCACAAATACGCTCAACGATAGTGCGGTTTCGGCGTTCAGCAACCCCATTATGCTCAGGTGTGTCATGGACCGTAAGTTTTTGTTCGGTTCCTTGAGATTTCAAATGTGCAATAAATTCTTTGTCAAGGTATTCACCACCACAGTCCGAATGTAAAATCTTTATACAAGCATTTAGTTTGTTGCCACACCATGCTTCATGGTCTTTATAGGCTGCAAAAGCTTCAGATTTCTTTCGAAGAAGGTATAAATTTGTGAGTCTTGTATTATCGTCGGTGAACGTAATGTAATAACGTCGTCCACCTTTTGTGGCAATCGGAGCTGGTCCCCAAAGGTCACTGTGTACCTCCCCACCAAACTCTTTAGCATGCTCGCTTTGCCGGACTTTTGAGATCGGTTTTCGAGTGGCTTTTGCATATATGCAAGACTCACAAAAGAAATCTTTATCTGTGTCAGGCTCAAGGCGAACACCTGTTACGAAACCTTCATTTACAAGGCGATAGGCAATGGCCGGGGAAATATGACCCATGCGAGGATGGAATTGATCCAAAGTGACAGTTTTGACTGCAGAATTTGCTGATTCATGCTCATGTGTCACTGAATACAGCCCTCCATTTGATTTTGGAATAACACCAATCTTTTTGCCATCAGGGTTGCGTATTACACATTTCCCACTGCCGAACGTTACCGAGAAGCCAAGTTCATCAAGGCGTCCCATGGATACAAGTGTATACCCAACTTCGGGAGAGTAAAAAACTTCAGTCAAGTTTAACTGTGAGGTGTCGACGCCATTTGGTATATTGATCAACAGTTCTCCTTTACCCCTAGTGCTGAACTTTTGTTTGTTTGCTACTCGGAAGGTTCTTATTGGGGTTTCCTCAAATTTGTTTATATCATTGCGATATGGTGAGATGTGGCGTGTACACCCTGAGTCAATGACTTCCTTATGAGGTTCGTCGACTTGACTTTCATCGACTTGTGTGATACTGGCCATGGCAACATCTTCTTCAGACTCAGTGTCCGACATTCCGCCATCGTCAAAATCATCTTTGACCTCAGAAAACCAATTGTCACCATCTGTTTCAACTGAAACAGTGACATCATTTTCCATGTCAGAAGTCCATTCCTTGATATCAAAAGTGGCAAATGCTCCGCCACTTTCTGAGTCAGAATCTGCGACAGCTGCAGCACTCTCTGATTTTTGCTTCGAATTTCCTGAGCCAGTTCCACCAGACCCAGAAGGTTTGTTATTCTTGCTTTCTTTGCCGTTTGAGCTCCCAGCTGACTTGTTATCTGGGCACTTATCCTGACAATGTCCAGGTTTCCCACAAGTCCAGCACACGCCACGCTTCTTTTTAAACTTCTTTTTTGCATCCGAAACATTTAGGGTTTCATCATTGTTTTCTTTGGCCTTCCCACAACCTCCCGATTGACGTGTCGACTGACTGTATTGACGATCGGCCTCCTCACTGATCAACAAGACCAGGATATCGGGATGGATAGTCCTTGTGGGGGAATTGACCCTGGTAGCAGCAAGCTGAGCAGATGCGAAGTTTCCAAGAGCTGTAGGAAGGGACAAGATTATGGTGGATTGATAATCGTTATCACTTATTTCCACCCCCACCATCGCCAACATTTCACGCTTCACGTTCAAGTTATCAAGGAAGCTACGAACTTCTTTGACATTTTTGCATTTCGAATTCATGAATCGCTGGTGCATGTTCACCTGGAAAAAGGCTCCTTTCTCAGTGTATTCAGCTACAATGATATCCCAGCGCTCCTTAACCGTAGGTTTCATGTAAATGCACATCAATGCCAAATTGGGTAACTTTTGTGTTAACAGTGATATCGCGCTTAGCTCGTCTTTATCCCACTGCGCTACAGCAGCATCCGATGTCGAATCTGATGTAGTCTGTGCAGTATATGTGCCAGTAGCAGGATCTGGGCAAGGTACAGGGCGCACAGAAGTGCCATCAAAATGGCCCCAATAGCCCTTCACAGCCACAGCATCCTTAAAACGGAGCAAGAATATAGCCCAATTCATACCTGTAGATTTGAGTTTAGGCACAGTTGACGGCAAGGTATCAGCGAGTGCAGTAGCATTAGACGACATAATGAGCAACACAAGTTTCAATTTGCAGCAGTTATATCAAAGCAGGGCAACACCGGGGCCCATAACCCTATTACAAGTTATACACTCAGTTGTGTCAACAACAACTTTATTTATATTACCTATTACAAGTTATACACTTAGTGAATGAGTAAGTACGTATTCAATACAATTATTGAACAGATCATACCTCAGTTGCGTCAACAACAACTGAGGTTCCAAGTGATGAATCTTACACTATATATGCTGTTTGCTTACATTATGTAACTTGGCATGGTGTTCGAATATTCTGGTAATTGAAGGCTGAGGTAAACCATTTGATACATGTGGCTGAGGTGCCACCAAGACATCTGTCACAAAATGGGGAAGTCGGCTGCACGGACTGATTACTTGATCAAGACATGTTTGTTATTCCAACACATTGTCACTTCAAATGGTACACCCCTTATGAGGTACTCCAATGTCGCCTCAATGCAAATACTGTGCCTTGCAATGGTTTGAAGCTGGCTGCCCTTGCCACTTGTAGATAAAAACAGAGTTTTAGTCCTCAGTGACTCCGTGCTGATATGGTCGAGTGAATATATTATTACCTGTAGATAAAAACAGAGTTTTAGTCTACAGGGAGAGTGAGTCAATATGTAGGTAAGTATAGGTAAACTAGCTCACCCTCAGTGACTCCGTGCTGATGTGGTCGACTGAGGGTGATAAGATATCATACGCTAAAATAAGCAGAGAAAATATTTAAGGTTTGCCCACAAAGAATAACAAATACCAATCGCCAGGTATTGTAGCAGCTCTAGCCAGAGGTATTTCCAAAAAGGAAATGTTCGACAGTGGGATAAGTTGTTCTTCAACACCACTTTTGTCAACACCTCCAGGAACTTCTTCTTTGTTAATGGTGTTGTCTTTCCTTTCTTGTTATGGTATGCAAAGCACAGCACAAGAGGTGCTGGATTGGGCGATTGTGGACATTGAATCTTGTTCCCAATTTGCTAGCGGCTGTTTCCAAAATTGATGACTGTCATCCGACTTTGATCCAGCTGCTGTCAGCCAAGTGTCGGCATCAATCAAAATTGAAAGTCAGAATTGTCACCATATAATAGACTAGTGAACACAAAAGTATACAAATATATTGTCAATTACCAGAAAGTATCACTATTCCCAGATGTTGTTGAAGGTGTTGGGTATTGAATGTCAGGTTCCGCTGACCATGGGGGCTCAGTCTACTGGGCGAACACCTTACGTGATGATCACCATGTACACAGACGCAGGGCACCAGGAGAAGCGCAAGGCATAGGAGACCAAAGCGGAGCAGGGGCGGTATGTGGGGGAGTGCCGGTAGCGCCGGTGAGTGGGACAAGTGCCGGGGAGGGTGGAGGACGGGTGCTGGGGGTTGGCACGAGTCCCAGGGATACAAGAGGAGGGGACGAGCAAGCGCCGGTGGGCGAGCAAGTCCTGGGGATCAAGAGATAATCAGGCACGGGGACTTAGCAAGTCCTGGGGATAGAAACAGAACTGGGGAAGTTAAACAGCTGAAAAGGGAAAGAGTCGAGATAAGATAATGGAAGATGGAAATGATTAAGTTGCAGAGAGGAGTCGGGAATGGAGAACCAAGAGAACTTAGAGCAGAAGGGAAAGGGAAGCAATTAGAATAGATTGGGAGTACAAGGCGAGTAGAGACAAGACAGAGGGACGAAACAAGATGAGTACGACAAGAAAAGAAGCAAGTAGAGATAACAAGACCGGGGCACGCGAGAAAACAAAACAGAGACAAGAACACAACAAACAAGACGAGGTTACGGTAATATCAAGACTAGAGTACCTACTTACTACTCTACAACTTATATACTATGCAGTACGTAGGGCCCGGGGCTCAGGCCCGGGCGGGTTCCAGTGGTGGGTCGCAGCGCTGGGGCTTGGGGTAAGACCCAGGGGCCACGCAGGGCAGGGCGAGGTTGAGACATGTTGCGCGGCACGGAGGTCTCGCACTGGAAATGCAGAGACATGCGGTAGTGGGGTGGTGAGGGGGAGTGGGAGTGGGGCGTGGCGTGTGGGGGTTGGGTCAGTGGTGATGCATGATTGTGATGCATGATGGGGGTCTCGGTGCGGGCCGGGGGTGACGGGTGGTGCTGGTGCTGATGTGGTGTGATAGCTGAGACCCGGCGCTGATGTGGCGGTCACAGCGGTGATGGCTGGAGGGTGCTGCGAGTGGCGGTGGCTGTGGTGGCGACAGGTGGTGATGGGCAGTGATGGCCAGGGATGCCGCAGGTGGCGGTGGCTGGTGGTGTTGATGGACGGTGATGGCTGGTGATGGCTGGGGGAGTTGGCTGGGTAGCGGTCCAGGCCCGGGGCGGTCGTGGGGGTGGTTTTGGGAGGGCTGGAGTCCCGGGGGTCGGTAGCGGGTCGTGACATTGAAGAGCAGGCAAGGAGATAGGTATAAGCTGGGGATGTGTAGACTGCACTGGCATATGCCAAGATCGACAAGGAGAGTCACCATGGGAATCATGAATTTGTGGGAGATGTGTTGAATGGTGCAAGTCAGATGCATTGATTCTGGAGATAAGATGCCCAACTAGTTCATCAAGTATCATAAGCCTTATCTCCTCCTCATGAGTGATAGAGATTTTACTAGAAAAACTCTCAACCTCAGAGAGGGGACTAGCTAATTTCCAAGATGGATGTCTTTCTCAAAGGTGACATTGTATGTTGTATTTCCAGTGTACTTTTAAGCAGAATTTGCACAGACCAGGGATGTTGGTGCAAGGTTTCTGTTTTGTTATCTTTGATGCTGAGCTGATCCTGAATTCATAAGCATGAGCACAACTTGACACTGCCCTTTCCACTGCTCATGTGCAATTGGCATGCTCCATTGATGCCAGATTGCCCACAGAATCCACAAGGACATTCAGTGGAGACCTAAGAAGGTCTTTAACATGAAAATAAATTGTGATAATTATATACACACCATTAATGCCCCAGCTTTCTCCAACTACCTGGACATTTCTCAGCCTTTGGAGGATGTGACCACCTATGTGGTTCTGGTGGTCAGGTCCAGAAACCTGATGATGACCAATGTTACAAGGCTTTGAGGCATTTGCAGCTGAGGGTGCTGTAATGGTGGTTGTTGAGTGATCTATTGTTGTATCATCTGTTATTAGTGAGATGAGTAATATCTGTAGATGTTCAAAAGACAGAGCTCACTGATGGTAACTCTGTATGGGAATGCTCCATCATGGACTGAGCCAAAAAGTGGTATTTTTGACAATGTATGCATCTTCATTTTTGAACAAGTTGATGAAGATGAGTCATAATATCTAGCAAGTCTTTTTCTGTGATGATCCATGTTTTCTCCATTGTATTTGATACTAAGTTTTACCATAGATCCAGTGTATCTCTTAAGACTGATGCATATTTTATGTGAGGCAAGGGATAAGCAAGATGATCATTAACAGATATGCTGAGATGGTGAAGGCAAGTGATAGAGTGAGATTGAGAAGTGGATGATTTGAGAGGGTTGAGTGAGATGAATTTTGAGTTCCAAATTCATGAAGAAGTCGAAGTACCCAGTGGTAAAATATGATTAACAAGAACAAAGGAACAAATCCGTCCTGTAACATTGTACTTTGAGTCTGGAAGAAAAATCTCATCAATTGATACATGATCAATACATTGGGATGAAGATTTCAATAGACTACACTGCAGTATTGCAAGACAAATGTGTGTTTGGTTGATGCAGACTAGTGTATCATAGAGTGATCCTGTCAGGTTCTGCTGATCACAGGGGCTCAGTCCACTGGGCGAGTACCTCACGTAGTGAGCACTGTGTCAAGGGGGTTGGAGTCCTGGAGGTTGGTAGTGGATCATGACATTGCACTGGGAATGCAGAGACACGCAGTGGCGAGGTGGTGAGGAGGAGAATGGGAGTGGGGCATGGCATGCAGAGATCAGGTCAGCAGTGATGCGTGATTGTGATGCATGATGAGAGTCTTGGCACAGGCCGGGGGAGCGTCAGGTGTTGCCGGCGCTGGCGCTGATGTGGCAGCTGCAGTTGGGGAAATACCAGAGATAGCCGAGGCCAGCACTGATGTGGCGGTCACAGATGATGGTTGGGGGAATGTCGGTGGTGGCGGTGGCTGGTGGCGGTGCCAGGTGGTGATGGCTGGGGGTTGCCGAGGGGGTTGGCCAGGTAGCGCTCTGGGCCCAAGGGGTTGTGGGGGTGGTTTTGGGGGTTTTGAAGTCCTGGGGCCAGGCCTAATTCCTGGGGGTCGGTAGCAGGTCGTGACAGATCCAAGAGAAAAGAAATTATTGCTTGATTGGTGCAAATATTGAGCAGGTTAAGACTCTCAGCATGACTAATACCATTAGTCCAACAGATGTAGAGGTCACAGATATATGCTCATAACTCACCCTTCCACTGTGGAGGAGAAAGATGATCCTTGTCATGGCTGCATATCAGCTTTGAATGGTGTGGATGGCACTCCCAGTCAGAAAAATGCTCAAAAATTAGCTCAAGTTGTATAGCAAATGCAAATTGGCTACAAAGTTCACCAACATCTGCATTTGGAGTGTCCACCTATCATCTGTATCCAGCCAAATAAAACTTCAAGAACATCATCACCAAGTAGACATAGAAAAACCTTGCGCTTAGGATCAAGGATCATGGTGTGAGCTACTCAAAAGATAGCAGTCCAAACCATACACTGCAAATCACTGTAAAGATGCTGAGGCATGAAATCACTTTTGTGTTCCAAAAAAAAGAGCACATGCAATGTGTGCAAACTTAGCAAGACTTGTAATCTGTTGTGAGATTGAAAAGTTAGGATCTACAAAAGGCTCCACTAGTGCTTCAAGCATCCCTCAAAGCAATGAAAGTGCATGATGAGTGTTGTATTGAGATGGATTGAAACCAGAGGTATCAAGATTACAAAGATCTGCTACAACAGAGAGCAACTTGATGGCTCTTGGGGAACATCTTGTGCATCCTTTGGACTAAAAAGGGCATGAATATGGTCAGAGATTGAGGAGTCTGGATTTAGTAAAGAATAGATGGAATTTTCAGACCAATCCACATCAACAAGTTGCTCAAACCACAATGCAAGAAGACTCTTGTTGATGATAGCATTGTCAACTAAAATACCATCTCATGCACACAAAAATTTGCATGGACCTAAAATTTTTTGAGTAAATGCAATAGAAGAAATTGAGCCATGTCACAACTGACATTTAAAGTCAGGCTTATAATCTAAATCTTGTGTTTCACCACCTGAACCAGTCCAAAGATTCAGCCCAGGAAGATTTCCAAGATATTTATAAAGAGGATCACTTGGTATGAGCTCTCAAGCCATACAATAAAGATATAGGGCAAGACAATATTTAGAATCACCATCAGAAGATACAGACCAAATTGGGCCATGAAGAGTTTCACTATATGGTGAAATTTTCCATGCCTGCTGGCACTTCTTGTAACAAGAGCTGTATCCTTGAATCCTGCCTAACATGTACTTTGTCTTCACATACTGCCTCACAAACAGAGCATACTACAGCAAGATTGATTCTCATCTTTAAAGATGGAAACTGTGTTACAGCATGTCTACAAAGCCCTGCAATCTCATTGGTGGTTGGCAAGTAGCATAATTGACTATTGCATGCAATCTCATCCATTGAAAGGGTTATTTCAACAGTTTGGTGTTCTGGTTTTATTCCTCAAGTATAGTTTCAATATTCACAAGAATATCAGATATTTTGATACATCCAACTGTGATATGGAAGCAAAATTCTTGATAGTGCTCAAATAGAGTTGTACAAGAAGGAAAAGCAAAAGGAGATTGGTGGAGAGCATGAAGAGCTGCACCACCACCAAGGTTGTATATAGCCAGAGCAAGCTCAATTTCAAGGATCAGAATAGTTCTGAGGATGATAATCTCCTACAAGTGCCATTTGCATCCTCTTGAAGAGCTTTTCTATGCTCCAACTATCAAGCTTTGCATTCTTGAAAATACGGTGAAGGCCAGGAGCATCATGAGTGCCAAGAAGATCAAAAGGATTGTTCCATGTCTCTTGGTGGATGCAAAGACATATGAGATCCCTTGAGACATTGAGATACTATGAAAAGATACATATATAAATGCCACTAACAAACACACAATGAATTACAAACCTTGAGTTTTACCTCCTGTAGCTTTGTTGAACCTCTATCAGCTTCTCTCTAAGTCATACATTGCTCATTGCTGCATAATCAAGTTTTCTTGAGGAAACTTGTGCATGATCCTAAATAGCAGTAACCAATAATTGTGATGACTGGCATGGAAGGCATGGGTTGGATGTGGTGAGTGAAAGCCCAGTGCATATAATTGAACAAATATGGATTTCAGATGTTTTGGGTTTGATTTGATATAGCCTGGTGTGACATGAGATGTGGGATTATGCATTGAAAATGAATAGGACATATAAGGTGCACCCAGCTCCTATTTGTAGGTGATTCCTGGACATTGTGAGGAGATGAGGGTGGTAGGGCTGAAGAGTGTCCATCAATTTCTTTGAGAATATGATCTGTTGCAATGAGTAACTAATGTAATGAGACTGCTGTTGCAACACACCTGCAAATGCAACTTTACACTTCTGACTTGTTTATGATTACAAAGAGAAGAGTTTGTGATAATATCTTTGCCATGCTTGATGTATACAAGGCATTGAGTACAGAGTACAAGTCTATTTCCATTTGAATCAAGTTTCTCGGGAGGTCAAGACTAAGAATCATGAATCAAAGAACAAATGAGTGATGATAAAGTATATACAGTATTGGTGGTGCACAATGAGTGCATAATCTTGGGGTAGTTTTACCTTTAAAAGCAGAAAGCATGTACAAAGGGATGGTGGTAAGAAGAAAGGCATGTTGATGGCATGCACATGCACATGGCAATTGCATGACAGACTTTTGTTGATGCTGTGCAGCGCTGCACTTGTGTCGCTCACAGCATGCTATCTGTCATGACTCAGAGCCTACCTCTGGTATCCAGCTCTGATACCAAGACTTCCACCTCCCCAAAACAGCCTTAGAACATTCTGGGCCTGGATTGCTACACGACCAACCTCTTGGCAACCATCACTACCATTCTCCAGCAGCCCTCAGCCATCACTGGCCATCACCACCACCAGCCACCATCCCCCTCAGCTGACCATCACTGTAAGGGCGACCTCCAGGAGTTGCAGCTCAATCACACAACTAGCAAAGGAAAATCCAAAGTTATATTAGGCATGATAATCAATGATACAATAGTAACTAATCACCTAGCAAAGGGAAATCTAAATAGAACAAGTCCAAGGATTCCCTGCTGCTTGGTGTAGCACATCAGCAAGCAGTGGAGGCATGGGAACAACTGTACAGGTAACCAGAGCTAACTTTGACCTTGGATAATGCTTGAACAGGGAGTGCAGGAAGTTCTGAGGTTTTTCTAAAAAGGTAATGATCTCCAAAGATCTCCCAAGGTCTAGAGTAAGCCCCAGGGGTCCCAGGGAGTAGCATAGAAGGTGGGTTGGGGCATAGTGATGCACCAAAAACGGAGGTCACATGGAGGTCCCCTGATATCACCCTCCCTCTAGCATGTGGCATCTTGACATGTGGGGTAAAAGAAGTTTTAGATTGCCTAGTCCACTGATGAGATGGGGTAGATTCTCCTTGGATGGCCCGAGGTGTGTCTGAGTGTCTTCAGTGAAACTCTCTGACCAATCCTGGCACATGCACATTCTTCTGGGGCTCCCAGGAGATGTCTTTAATCCCATAATCTCTCCACTTCACTATTTATTGTAGTCACCTTCTGAATAGGTGACTGTCCAAGATCTCTTCCACCTCATACTCCTCGTTGTCATTGACCACCACTAGAAGTGGAGGAGGCACTGGGCGTTGTCCCAGGATAGGATCCTCTGAGGCCGGTGTTAGCTTGACCACGTTGAATACTGGGTGAAGCTGTCACATTCCTGCTAGGAGTCAAAGATGGTAGGCTAGCAGGTCCTACCTGTCATTCTACCATAAAGGGTCCTAGCTGACAGTGTGAAAGCTTCTTTGACGGGCAAGTGGTGGTGATGTTGGAGGCATCTAGGTAGACCCAGTCCCCAGGCTGGCACTTAGGCACTGGGGTTCTTCCACAGTTGTAGTATTGGGCCATGTCATTTTTTGCCTTTGCCAGCCAGAGCAGCCTTGACCTCCTCCTGCACCACCTTCATCCAGTCCACAAACTCATTCACAGCTTTGTTCTCCCAGGACCAGGCCCAAGGCTCAAAGCCCATGCACATGTGGCATCCAGTGTCCAGGAAGAAGGGTGACACCTGCATGGCTGCATGAATGTATCTGTTGTACTGAAACTCAGCGTCTGGAAGCAGCTCATCCTAGTTATCCTGCCACTCATTGCAGAAGAGGCAGAGATACTGCTCAAGCTCCTGGTTCACGTGTTCTGTCTGGCCATTGGACTGTGGATGGTAGGTGGTGGAGGTGTGGAGCTTCACATCGAGCAGTCAATAGAGTTCCTGGGTGAACTCTGCTATGAACTGTGGGCCCTGGTCCGACATATAGGCATCTGAGAGGCCATGGAGCCTCCAGACATTCTTCTGGTATATGTTTGTAGCACCCATAGCAAAGCAGGTGGTGTGGGTAGGGATGAAGTGCACTTGTTTGCCACAAAGGTCCACCACTACCATGATGACATCGTAGCTGTGAGCATCAAGCAGTTCTACAATAAAGTTTATGGAGGCTACACCCATTGTTCTGACAGGATTGGTAGTGAGTGGAGTTGTCCGGTGGGGAGGCGGTGCTGAGGCTTGGTTCAGAGGCAAAGGTCACATGTGCTAGTGTAGAATCCAATGTACTGGGACATCTGGGGCCACCAGTAGTTCCGGGACACTAGCTCCAGCATCTTCCATTTGCCAGGATGTCCAGCAATGCAGAAGTTGTAATGCTGCTCAATAATTATCCAGCAGAGCTCCAGGACATTGGGCACACAGATGCAGTCCTGGAAGGTCAAGAGCCCATCCCAAAGAGCCCATTCATCTGTGCGGACTGACTTAGCTCCCATGGTGTGTCCCAACTTGAGAGCCATGGCTACCTGAGCAACAACATCCTCATGGTGGCCATCTCAGTTTCCACGCTGGATATCTCAGGGGATATTGACCTCTGCTCCCTGGACTGCCAAGCCCTTCATGGCCTGAATGATGAACAACTTCAGCCACAGGAGCACAATGTTGCTGTTGTTGCTGCTCTCCAGGACAGCACATCAGGTTTTCCCATACTCTGGCTAGGCTTGTGGTGCAACAAGAAGTCAAAGTTGGCTAAGTACAGAGACCACTGGGCCTGTCAATGGTTGTGCTTCTTGGCTGTCTGGAAATACTCAAGATTCTAGTGATCAGTTCAAACTTCGAACTTATGCTGGGAACCCTCCAAGAAGTGCCACCATTCTTCAAAGGCTCGGATGATAGCCAGCATTTCCTTGTTGTGGATCTCATAGTTGCGCTCTACTGCATTCATGATTTTGGAGTAGAAGGCCACTAGATGCCACTTCACATCATCCTGGGACTGTTGTGACAAGACAGCCCTGGTGGCAAAGCCGGAGCTGTCTGCTTTCATCCAAAAGGAAGCGTCTGGGAAGAGGAGGACAGGCCTGGAGGTGACTGCTTGCTTGAGAGCATCAAAGGCAGTCTGCTCTGGGGGCCTCCAGCTCCAGATGGCATCCTTTGCAGTGAGATCAAATAGAGGGCATGCATGATGGGAGAAGTCCTGGATGAACTTCTGATAGAAGTTGGTGAATCCTAGGAAGGCCTGCACCTCCTTCTTGTTCTTAGGCTCCGGTCACTCCACCACATCTGCCACCTTCACTGGGTTCATCTTTGTGGCTCTAGTCAGGTTCCGCTGACCACGGGGGCTCAGTCCACTAGGCGAATACATGGTGATCACTGTATACACAGATGCAGAGCACCGGGAGGGCGCTAGGCATAGGAGACCGAAGCAGGGCGGGGGTGGTATGTGGGGGAGTGCCGGTAGTGCCAGCAAGGGGGGCGAGTGCTGGGAAGGATGGAGGACGAGTGCCAGGGGTTGGTGCAAGTCCCAGGAGTACAAGAGGGCAAGACAAGCAAGCACCGGTGAGCGAGCAAGTCCCGGGGATCAAGAGATAACGGGCACAAGGACTTAGCAAGTCCTGGGGATGGAAACAGAGCCGGGGAAGTTAAGCGGCTGAAAGGGGAAAGAGTTGAGATAAGATAATGAGAGATGGAATAGATTAAGTTGAAGAGAGGAGCCAGGAACAGAAGAACCAAGAGAACTTAGAATAGAGAGGGAAAGGAGAGCAATTAGAATAGATTTAGAGGACGAGGCAAGTAGAGACAAGATGGAGAGACAAAACGAGACGAGTAATGATGAGAAAAGAAGCAAGTAGAAATAATGAGACTGGGGCACGCGAGAAAACAAGACAGAGACAAGAACACAGCAAACAATACGAGGCTACGGTAATATCAAGACTAGAGTACTACTTACTACTTTACGACTTATATACTACACAGTATGTAGGGCCTGGGTTCCAGCGGCAGGTCGTGGCGCTGGGGCTTGGGGTGAGACCCGGGGGCCGTGCAGGGCAGGGCGAGGTTGAGACATGTTGTGTGGTGTGGAGGTCTCGCACTGGAAACGCAGAGACACGCGGTGATGGGGCGGTGAGGAGGGAGCAGGAGCGGGGCATGGCGTGCGGAGATCGGGTGGCAGTGATGCATGATTGTGATGCATGATGGGGGTCTTGGCGCAGGCCAGGGGTGATGGGTGGTGCTAGCGCTGATGTGGCGACTATGAGTGGTGTGATAGCTGAGACTGGTGCTGATGTGGCGGTCACGGCGGTGATGGCTGGGGGATGCCGCAAGTGGTGGTGTCTGTGGCAGTGATGGCTGGGGGCTGCCAAAGGAGTTGGCCAGGTAGCAGTCCAGGCCCAGGGCATTCGTAGGGGTGGTTTTGAGAGGGTTGGGGTCCCAGGGCCGGGGCTGAGTCCCAGGGGTCAGTAGCGGGTCATGACATCGGTCCCAAGGCTGGGGCTGAGTCCCGGGGGTCAGTAGCGGGTCATGACATCGGTCCCAGGGCCGGAGCTGAGTCCCGGGGATCGGTAGCAGGTCGTGACAGCTCTGTGTAAGATGATTGGCCCCAAATACTTGATCCAGGTTTGCTCAAACTCGCACTTCTCCAGTTTGAGGTAGAGCTGGTGCTGGCAGAGGCATTCTAAGACAATGTGCATGACCTGGCAGTGCTCCTCGAGCATCTTGGTGTAGATGAAGATGTCATCAAGGTATATGCACACTACACCTTCTGCGATGAAGTCCTGGAAGATGTTGTTCATCATTGTCTGGAAAGTGGCCAGACTGTTGGTGAGTCCAAAGAACATGACAAGTAGTTCAAACAGCCCCTGATTGGTCTGGAAGGCAGCCTTCCACTTCTCTCCTTCCTGAATGTGCACATTGTTGTAACTCCACCAGACATCCAGTTTGGTGAAGTACCATGCCCCCCAGAGGTTATTGATGAGCTCAGAGATGAGCAGGAGGGGGTAGCAATTCTTCACTGTCATGGCATTAAGAACCTGGTAGTCCTGAACCAATCAGAGCGAGCCATCCTTCTTTTTAATGAAGAAGACCAGAGAGGCCATTAGCAACTCAAAAGGGCAAATGTGACTGGAGTCAAGGTTCTCCTGAAGGAAGGTGTCAAGCTTGTCCTGTTCTCTAGGTGCTAATGGATAGACCTTGCAGCTGGAGGATTTGGAGTCTGGCATCAATTTAATGGCATGGTTCTACTGCTTGCAGTTCAGACGTGAGTTGAAGGAGGCCTTGGAGAACACATCCTCAAAGCTATGGAGGTACTGGGGCACCACATCCCAAAATGCCTGGGGCAGAGTGTTGGTGGCAAACACCTGAGCCAGCCCTGATGGCTGCACGCTCTCACGCACCAGCCTGGTGATCTCTCTTGACCTCAGTTGTGCAGGTGGAGCACCTCCAGAGGCACCGGCTCATTGTTACCTTGGAGCTCTGGCAGCATCCTTTGCAGCCAGCAGTTGCAAGAGGAGCTTCTCTTGCTCTGTGATAGAGGTAGTGCACCTCCAAGCCCAGTAGTCAGTGCCATGCAAAGTGCCTGGGCTTTTTGCATTGCCAACACAGTAGCAGTGCAGGGTGATGTTGCCAGGCAGCATCTACATCCATGGGAATACTTGGGGGTAGAGGTTGTGGTGCAGGAGTGGCCAGAGCAGGAGCAGATACTGAGTGCAGGGGTGCAGGATGCTGGAGAGTTACCATTGAAGTAGAGCAGTGGGCAGGGTGTGCCTGGCGTAGCTCCTGCCAGATCTCCATGAGCTGCCATTGGTCTCAGGCTACCTTGCACCAGGAGGCAATCTGTTTGTTGTACAAGCGGCCCTTGGTAAGGTTGTCAATATACTTCATCCAAGCAGGGTGCAGGCCATCTCTGAATGTGAGACACAGTTGCAGACCATCTGAGTAGGCCGCTTGCTCAACCAATGCCTGGAAGAAGTTGATGTACTCATCCAATGTCTGCTTTCCCTACCCATACTGTTCTCTGTTGCACAGTGCTAGTGCAGCAGACTTGGCAGGATTGATTGGAGAGACTCTGCCTGGAAATCCTTTTCAAAGGCGGCCCACTCTGTAAAGCTTCCAACACCTTTGAGATGTCAAAGCACATGCAGCGCGTAAGTGGAAGCCCGCTTGGCCTTCATGTAGGACAGCACTCAAGCTATTTTCAATGCATCAAAGTCAAGGGCATCTCTGCTAAGGTGAATGTAAGTGAGGCAGAACTGGAGAAAATGCTCCTCGGAGGTGCAGTCACCATCATACATGTCCAAGAGTGCCAGGCGTGGTATCTGTGCCCAGGGACCTGCTGGAGCTACTGGCAGGACTGCTGGGGCCACTGGAGGAAATGCTCCTCAGAGGTGTGGTCACCATCATACATGTCCAGGAGTGCCAGGCATGGTATCTGCCCTCAGAGACCTGCTGGTGCTACTGGCAGGACTGCTGGGGCCGCTGAAGAGGGCTCTGCCACCGGAGGTGGTGCAGTGATAGGGGGTAGGTGCTCTAGTAGTGCCTGGAGGAACTGGGAAATGTGCGGAGGAGTGTCTGGATTGGCAAGCTGAGACATAGACTTATACAGGTATTTAAACCTGGTGAGGAAGCGACAAATAAGGGCCTAGGGAGTCTTGGCAGGCTATGAGGGGCTTCTAGACCAGAGTTAGAAGACTTGTTCTGCTGTAAGAGCAACCTCCAGGAGTTGCAGCTCAATCACACAACTAGCAGAGGAAAATCCAAAGTGTTATATTAGGCATGATAATCAATACAATAGTAACTAATTACTTAGCAGAGGAAAATCTGAAGAGAACAAATCTAAGAATTCCCCACTGCTTGGTGCAGTGCATCAGCGGGCAGCGGAGGCATGGAAACAACTGTACAAGTGACTGGAGCTAACTTTAACCTTAGATAATGCTCGAACAAGATTATCATGCCTAATATAATTTCTGATTTTCCTCTGCTAGTTGTGTAATTGAGCTACAACTCTCAGAGGTCATTCTTACACCCTCAGGGCTCATTCTAGACCCCTAGAGATCTCCAGAGGTTGTTTCCTTTTTAGAAGACCCCTGTGTTATTGTCAGGTTCCGCTGACCTCGGGGGCTCAGTCTACTGGGCGAATCCACCTTATGGCTATTCACCATGTACAAACACAGAGCACTGGGAGCAGCGCGAGGCATAGGAGACCGAAGCGGGGCGGGGAAGGGTGCGTGGAAGGGTGCCGGGAGTGCCGGTGGGTGAGACGAGTGCCGGGGAGGGGGAAAGGTGAGTCCCGGGGGTTGGCGCGAGTCCCGGGGGTGCGAGAGAATGAGACAAGCGAGCGCCGGGAGCGAGCGAGTCCCAGGGATCAAGAGAAAAGCAGTCGAGGGGACTTAGCGAGTCCCGGGGATAGAAGCAAAGCTGGGGAAGTCGGATAGCCAAAAGGGGAAAGAGTCGAGATAAGA
>JAGGAQ010000299.1:0-23289 GCA_017657225.1 Termitomyces sp. T69sscA | reverse complement strand
AAAATGACATGGAAGTAGCATGACAGCTTTCTTTGTCACTTTTTCCAAGGGAAACATATTCCAGCCTCAGCAGTGATAGGTCAATAGTCAGCTCCTACTAGATCACGTGTTACCGGTGTTACGTTTCGCACTCGTGTCACACTACTCCCTCAGTTGTTTCCTCCATCTCGTGGACGACTCTGAGGGAGTAAGTGTTATTCTTTTACTACTGTACTTAGTTTTATTAACGCGCTCTACTTAGCTACATTTTTTGTCGTCACTAGGTACGCGTTATTCTCAGTTGTTTCCTCCATCTCGTGGACGACTCTGAGGGACTACATTTTTTGTTGTCACTAGATCAGTTTTCAGTGCCAGGCTGGCAATTATTTAACAAGGTGTTACACACAAGCACTGCTGGCACCAGAACCTGTTTCCATCAGAAAAAGTGAGAAAGAAGTGTGTCATGCCATTTCCAATGTACACATTTTTGAAGGAAAAAGGTTTGAGACAATGGAAAATGCCTTTTTCTAAGGCAAAAAGTTGCCAAAGAAATGGTATGACACACTTCTTTGTCACTTTTTCTGGTGGAAATAGGTTCTGGCACCAGCAGTGAAGGGCACGTTCACACATCACTCCTGGGGCCAGAATATGTTTCTGCAAGAAAAAGAATCAAAGAAAACTGTCATCTGTTTCTTGGCCAGCTTTTCACTATGGAAAAAGGCAAATTTTCTTTGTTCAATTACTTTTTCCATCAGAAATTGACACATTAGAAATGGCATAACAGGTTTCTTCTTCACTTTTTCCCAAGGAAACACAATTTGGTGCCAGCAGTGCATAGCCCTGCTATAGCTAGGCAGATTCATTCTTCCCCGACCTTGAAGTTTGGGCTCTTGGCCACCAAGGCCTAATGGTGTCCAGCCAACAGTGAATGCTTCTGCAGCTCGAAAGCTGAGAGCTCTTCATATAAGATCCATCCAGTTGGAATCTGGAGCAAAAATTAAGAGCCGCTCAGAGGCACAGCACAATGACATGAGAGCAACACTAATTCCAACCCTGGTATCGAATTGTCAGAAGTCAAGAAGGTTCTTGTCGAGTTTTCATGAAAAAGAGCAATCGTGGTCATCGTGTTGTATGCGTCTTGCTCTACTTATTCTGCTTAAGCTTACCTTTGTCATTTACAGGGACAACCCCTTTTATGGCTATTCCTTAGCTCATTCATGTCTTGTTTATTCTACGTCTTCCCTTCCTATCTGTACCTACTACCAAGCCTACTACACTGTCGGCCCGTGTTCAATTCCCGAAGATAACATTTTCGGAGATCCAGAGAACCAAGGGTGATCCGAATAAAGAGTCTATGTGATGAGACAAGCGTCGGGAGCGGGCACACTTTTCTGCCCGACTCCCCGACGGAATTTTTAGAGCGACGCGTTGTAGCCACGCAGTCGCGTTTTTTGCACCCACCCACCACGCCCAGAGCGCCAGCTCGACGCAGGCGCAGAAGAACTTGACATTGAAGTTTCGTCGTGCAAGTATGAGTAGACCCGCCCACCCGTGTCGTAACTCACGCGGTCCAACTCACAGGACACGAAACAAAATTTTAAGTCAAAGGGCCTACGGCCCTTCCTCCCCAAAAAGCAGGCAAGAATTCAGCCTAGCAACAAAGAGTAAGTACAATAAAAGCAAAGTAGTTTATGGTCTAAGACATGAATTTGATACGTCCACTCACCAAGAGATTGAAGACAGAAGGATCGTTTGTCAATACTTATTGCGTTACTCCGATCGGCTCATGGTTCTTAATTAGCTACTTCATTGACCTTGGCTGTCTAAAATCAGGCCAATCCGTTCTAATATGGAATACTTTGTTTTCTATTACATCTCTCCCTGAAAAGCCTCAACTTGAATGAACTCGTCACATGCAGTGTGGGTTTCGACGTTTGCCTTTTCTTTTCCGAGAGCGCGTATGATTCAGACGGTTGAATGCGGTCATGTATCAAGGCGCATGCCACAGGCGCCGAATAGTAGGCCGCAACAATCAGGCCCTCCATTATGCTCGACCGGGATGCAGCAGTCATTCAATGGAGATATCTCTTTTTGAGGGAATCCGCAGCCATCCGCAACTCCAGAATCGTCAGGCGACTGACACAGAGGAAAAGCAATCCGCAAGGAATCCTGAACTGGATACTTACGAAGACTTGGACTTGTTAAGAGTTTGAATATCGAATACTAGCTTGTGTAGTACGATTTGTGCTCTGTGTAATAATAATGAAACGTTAAACAAACCTGCAACCTTCATCCATCGCGCTTGTGAGGCTCTTGCAAGCCATCTCAACCGATAGATAGAAGGACGGCATGTCTGTCGAGAGGACTTGCCGAAGCTCAACAGATAGCCGAGTGTGAACATCTTTTCTCCAAACAATTAAGCTCCCCCGGTGATCTGAATCCCTGAGATATACAAGAATAACCCATTTTGTCTGCATGAGTGTCACATAAACCAATTTTGTGCTAGAACATGTGTCGCATTTGCCACAGGTTTTGTCCGGCTAGTAAAGCAGATAGAGAGAGTCGGATCGCAAACCTGCTTATGCTTGCTTCGCGAAAGAAGGACGATACGCAAGTTAGGACAAGTGTCAACTCGGCACTCAAGCATCGATATCTGTCGGCTATGGTATTCTGGTCAACTGCCAATCTAAGATGTGGGGATCGAGCGTACTCACAGAACAATTTCTCATCTATGTCGCCACTCCTGTCACGGCAGAAAAGGGCGGAGCAAATGTGTCAATTCGGAATTGTCATAGTAAATCAATGGGTGGAGATGGTTCGGCTCGCTATTAGATGCTCTTCTTTTCATGGCTGGCGCGCAGTCCAATACAGACTGACATCGCTCATGTCATGCAGATTTTGCACCTAGCGCTCCACATCCATTTCAAGGGGTAGTTAGATAAGGCGGCTGAACTGCGCCTGGCTGCAGTGGGAAGAGTAACCTGGTATGAGGCGACCGTGTGAGTCCGCAGTTGATTAAAAAGGATAGAAGAGAAAGGAAAAGTTCAGATTTCCGTTCTTGACCCATTTCGGTGGTTCCTTTCGTTCGAAGAAAGTATACCAAAGGAAACGAAGTCTGGGGGTTTCAACGAGACGTGACTCTCCGAGTGTGAAGCTATCATCATCGTAGGAGCTGTAGAGTAAACGACATACCGATGACTGTAAAAGTTTTCTGTGTCAAGGAACCAGAAGAGCGGTGTCGGCGTCTCGAATGACGACAAGCGGTAGAAACAAAACTCCGAATAGTTCGGAATAGAACATTGCGGAGCATGAAAAACTGCGCGACAGCCGGAATTCCAATCGGAAAACAGCCTGTCCTGCAAGCTGCTTGAAAACACCCATGACATCTCTGGCTGTGGTTATCATGACAGCATTGGCTTATGATATGCGATCTATTTATTATAGTCGTGGCCATTATCTCTCATTCTTCTGAACATTTTACCCTGTAAGGTAAGCCAAAGTGCCGCCGACCTCCCATTCTGGCTAGTTGACATTCCGGCGAATCATAATGGACTCCTTATAAACTGTGCATATCTCGAACTTACAGATGTGCCTTTGCCCTTTACTAGTCGGCCTATGATGGTTTTGTCTTCTGTTATAACTTTCTTTGCGATCAGTCTTCCCATAATGCCAGTCCTGCATAAGAAAGGTGTTCCCATCGTTGCTCCACCGAGACCGACAGACACAGACAATCTCCATATTCCAGGTGAAACTCCGTACATGTCTTAATTGTCCCGCTTGACTGATTCTAATCCCAGACCGTTCTCATCCTTTCGTTGCGCCCAAGCGCCATGACGTCCATGGACCAGGCTGTGAGTAATGCTCATCCCCTCTGGTCAGGTGTACCCGTGCGAACTTGTTCCCTCACCTAGTCATGTCACGTGCCCATGTTCGATTTCGCGAGTTCTTGCATTCACGGTTCAAGTAACTTCAGTACATATGTAAAAGTCTTGAATATAAGTGTAGTAACCTTCCTTGGGATAGCAAAATATAAATACTGAATATACAGTTGAACTTGAAGCACAGGAATCTTAACAGGTTATTTACCTCTCAATCTAGACATTTAAAGCCATGCTGTGTGAATAGTTGCCAGGTGGTTGCCTCCACAATTAGCACATGTTGGTGTACCCTCAGTGTTAACCCAGCCATCCTCATCCATCCTCCCTTCCTCTGCCTCCATTTGACAAGGTCCATTCCTTTTGTGGTCTGTTTTGCTATATGCTCCTGCACATAGTCTGTGTCACGACCCGCTACCGACCCCTGGGACTCCAACCCTCCCAAAAACCACCGCCACGACCACCCCAGGCCCGGACCACTACTCGGCCAACTCCCCTGGCCATCACCGGCCATCACTGCTCGTCAACGCCACCAGCCACTGCCACCTGCGGCATCCCTGGCCATCACCGCCCATCACCGCCCATCACCACCACAGCCACCGCCACTCACGGCACCCCCCAGCCATCACCGCCATGACCGCCACTGTCACGACCCGCTACCGACCCACGGGACTCAGCCCTGGCCCCGGGACTCCAGCACTCCCAAAACCACCCCCACAACCGCCCCGGGCCAGGACCGCTACCCGGCCAACTTCCCTGGCCATCACCACCCATCACCGCCCATCAACGCCACAGCCACCACCACTCGCGGCACCCCCCGGCCATCACCGCCATGACCGCCACATCAGCGCCAGGTCTCGGCTATCACATCACATCAGCACCGGCACCACCCATCACCCCCGACCCGCGCCAAGACCCCCATCACGCATCATGATCGCGCATCACTACCGCCGACCTCCACACGCCACACCCCGCTCCTGCTCCCTCCTCACTGCACCACCACCGCGTGTCTCTGCGTTCCCAGTACGAGACCTCCGCACCGTGCGACATGTCTTAACCTCGCCCCGTCCCGCGCGGCCCCCAGGTCTCATCCCAAGCCCCGGTGCCACAACCCGCTGCTGGAACCTGGGCCTGATCCCTGGGCCATATGTACTACATAGTATATAAGGCGCAGAGTAGTAAGTAGGTACTCTAGTCTTGATATTACCGTAACCCCATCTTGTCTGTTGTGTTTTCGTCTCTGTTTCATCTCTCGCGTGTCCCGGTTTCATTACTTTTACTTGCTTCTTTTCTTGTACTCGTCTTGTTTTGACTCTCTGTCTCGTCTCCACTCGTCTCGTACTTCTAATCTATTCTTGTTGTTCTCTTTTCTCTTCTCTACTCTAAGTTCTCTTGACTCTCCGTTCCTGGCCCTTCTCTTTGACCTAATCATTTCCATCTTCCGTTATCTTATCTCGACTCTTTCCCCATTTGGTCATCCAACTTCCCTGGTT
This sequence comes from Termitomyces sp. T69sscA, assembly GCA_017657225.1. Lineage (NCBI taxonomy): Eukaryota > Fungi > Basidiomycota > Agaricomycetes > Agaricales > Lyophyllaceae > Termitomyces > Termitomyces sp. T69sscA. The sequence goes on along the minus strand of JAGGAQ010000299.1, from coordinate 17,942 downwards.
CTGTTTCCATCCCCGGAACTCGCTAAGTCCCCACATCTGATTTTCTCTTTATCCCCGGGACTCGCTCGCTCACCGGCGCTCGCTCGTCTCACTTTTTTGCACCCCTGGGACTCGCGTCAACCCCCGGCACTCGTTCTTCACCCTCCCCGGCACTCGTCTTACCCACTAGCGCTACTGGCACTCTTCCATGCACCACCTCCCGCCCCGCTTTGGTCTCCTACACCTCGCGCTCCTCCCGGTGCTCTGTGTTTGTATACAGTGAATAGCTGTAAAGTGGTTCGCCCAGTAGACTGAGCCCCCGTGGTCAGTGGAACCTGACAGCCACATCAGCGCCGGGTCTCGGCTATCACACCAGATCAGCGCCAGCACCACCCATCACCCCCGGCCCACGCCGAGACCCCCATCACGCATCACGATCACGCATCACCACTGACCCGACCCTCGCATGCCATGCCCTGCTCCCGCTCCCCCTCACCACCCCACTACAGTGTGTCTCTGTGTTTCCAGTGCGAGACCTCTGTGCCGCGCGACATGTCTCAACCTTGCCCTGCCCCATGTGGCCCCTGGGTCTTACTCAAAGCCCCAGCGCTGTGACCTGCCGCTGAAACCTGGGCCTGAGCCCCAGGCCCTACGTACTGTGTAGTATGTAAGTCGTAGAGTAGTAAGTAGGTACTCTAGTCTTGATATTACCATAACTTCGTCTTGTTTGTTGTGTTCTCATCTCTGTTTTGTTTTCTCGCATGCCCCGGTCTCTCTATTTTTACTTGCTTCTTTTCTTGTCATACTCGTCTCGTTTCGTCTCTTTGTCTCATCTCCACTCGTTTCTTTGTCTCGTCTCCACTCGTCTCGTACTCTCAATCTATTCTCGTTGTTCTCCTTTCTCTTTTCTACTCTAAGTTCCCTTGGTTCTCCGTTCCCGGCTCCTCTTTTCAACTTGATCATTTCCATCTCCTGTTATTTTATCTTGACTCTTTCCCCTTTTGGCTGTTTAACTTCCCCGGTTCTGTTTCCATCTCCGAGACTCACTAAGTCCCTGCGCCTGATTATCTCTTGATCCTGTCACGACCCGCTACCGACCCCCGGGACTTAGCCCCGGCCCTGGGACTCCAGCGCTCCCAATACCACCCCCATAGCCGCCCTGGGCCCGGACCGCTACCCGGCCAACTCCCCCGGCCATCACCGGCCATCACCGCCCGTCAACGCCACAGCCACCGCCACTCGCGGCACCTCCTGGCCATCACCGCCATGACCGCCACATCAGCGCCGGGTCTTGGCTATCACGTCACATCAGCGCCGGCACCACCCGTCACCCCCGACCCGCGCCGAGACCTCCCATCACACATCATGATCGCGCATCACTGCCGCCGACCTCCGCTCGCCACGCCCCGCTCCCGCTCCCCCCTCACAGCACCACCACCGCGTGTCTCTGCGCTTCCACTGCGAGACCTCCACGCGACATGTCTGGCCTTGCCCCGTCCCGCACAGCCCCCAGGTCTCATCCCAAGCCCCGGCGCCGCGACCCACTGCTGGAACCCGGGCCTGACCCCCGGGCCATACGTACTATGTAGTATATAAGGCGCAGAGTAGTAAGTAGTTACTCTAGTCTTGATATTAACATAACCCCCATCTTGTCTGTTTGTGTTCGTCTCTGTTCGTCTCTCTCGTGCCCCAGTTTCCTTACTTTACTACTTCTTTTCTCGTACTCGTCTCGTCTCAACTATCTTTCTCGTCTCAACTCGCCTCGTATCTCTAATCTAATCTCGTTGTCCTCTTCTCCTTTTTCCACTCTAAGTTCTCTCGACTCTACGTTCCCGGCTCTCTTCTTTTCGACTTAATCATTTCCATCTCCTGCTATCTTATCTCGAATCTTTCCCCTTTTGGTTATCCGACTTCCCCAGCTTTGTTTCCACCCCCGGGACTCGCTAAGTCCCCTCGACTGCTTTCCTCTTGATCCCCGGGACTCGCTCGCTCCCGGCGCTTGCTCGTCTCGTTCTTTTGCACCCCTGGGACTCGCGCCAACCCCCGGCACTCGTCTTTCCCCCTCCCCGGCACTCGTCTCACCCACCGGCACTCCCGGCACTCCTCTACGCACCTTCCCCCGCCCCGCTTTGGTCTCCTACGCCTTGCGCTACTCCCGGTGCTCTGTGTTCGTGCACGGTGAATTGCCATAAGGTGGATTCGCCCAGTAGACTGAGCCCCCGAGGTCAGCGGAACCTGACAGATCCCTGGGATTCGCTCGCTCACCAGTGCTCGCTTGTCTCATCCTCTTACACCCCCGGGACTCACGCCAACCCCTGGCACTCGTCCTCCACCCTCCCCAGCACTTGTCTCACTTGCCGGTGCTACCAGCAATCCTCCACACACCGCCCCTGCCCCGCTTTGGTCTCCTATGCCTTGCGCTCCTCCTGGTGCTCTGCATCTGTGTACACAGTGATCATCACATAAGGTGTTTGCCCAGTAGACTGAGCCCCCGTGGTCAGCAGAACCTGACAGTCTGCCTTTTATGGAGTTCTTACACTTTGAGGCAAGGTGTCCCAGCAACTGTCAGGGAACTTCCATTTTGTTCTATGCTGAACTTTTATTTGCTCTGCTCCCCTGCACTGTTCCCTGGAACTCCTGGAGCTTGCTCTAGACCTCCAGAGATATCCAGAGGTCATTTCCTTTTTGGACAACCTCCAGAACATCCTGCACTTCCTGTTTGAGCATCATCAAAGATTAAGGTTAGCTCTAATTCTCTTATACAGTTGTTCTCACACCTCTGCTGCCTGATGTGCCATGCTGGGCAGCAAAACCTCTGCTAGGTGATTAGCTACCACTGTACCATCAATTACTGTTTTTAATATAACTTTGAATTCCCCTCTGCCAGTTGTGTGATTAAGCTGCAACTTCCAGAGGTAACTTTACAGCAACACTGGTGATCTATCTGTGTGGTGTACTACTTTGCAGAACTTCACATATATGTCAAGTTTTGCTGACCATGAAGGCTCAGACCACTGGGTGAATCCTTACTAGGCAGATGCAATGGACTACTCACATTATAAGTACTGTCTACCATGCATGTAATACATTGTGTCTGCCTAGTGAGAATTTTGTTAACAAGTGCAGGGCATAGGAGACCAAGAGATGGGGCCACAAATGTGAGAAGACTAAGAACAAGCAGTGCCAGTCATATTCAAGGTGGTGTGTATGAGGAACAAGTGCCAGAGGTGCATGGAGGAGCAAGGGATGAGCACCAGGGTTGTAAGTGAGTCTGTAACAGACCATCACAGCATAATGTGCGCACCTCATGCACATCAATGCTTATGTAACTTAACATCTTGTATTTACAATGTAACTAGTTGAAATTTGATATTTGGTCTGATTCAGCTACTGCGTGATATATGTGAGATTGTTCTAGCTTTGTAACTAACATTACATTTTTTTTTGAATCTTCTGCTATTCGGCAAAAGACTCTGGGCTCTCAGTTACCACTTGAGGCAACAATCAAAACTTTGTGAATTCTCTAGTGCTACATCAACAATGTGTCTCATGATTGGGTCAGGCGATAAAAAGCCAACACATCCTGATACAAGTGACCCACCTGTTTCTCAGACAGGTCAAATGCAGACAGCATCAGTGTATCAACCTCCACCAAAATGGGACAAAAAGGCTCCTTGTGAGACCAGCAAGAGCTATGAAATGCCAGGCAGGTTATTCATATCACAGATGATGTTGATAGTGAACCCTGGTTCAAGACCAGGGGAAAAGTCTGCAGTGTTGGAGGCCAGTGTACCAGCAAGCCAGGTGGCATCAATACTTTACTTGATTTTATCCAGAGCTGCAGATAACACAACTGACCAACAGAGTGAGGACACCCAGTATCTAGAACTTGCACAGGAAAGCGCATTGACCCATAGTATGCCATTTTGGTTGTATCACATCAGATGGAGATTGTCCAATATATCATTTGACTCAGAAGAGTCAGTGAAGGTGACACAAGATGAGACAGGCAGTCCAGCAGACTAGATGGCTGCTAGAACTAGCATGACTGTGGACAGGCAGGCAGTCCAGCTGCTTATGACTGTGAAAGGAAAGGAGAGAAGTTGCAAGAAGCCACAAGTGGGGCACGAGGGCCTCTAACAAGCCTTGGACCTGGACTTGGAACCGAGCTTCTCAGAAAAGGAGGAGAACAAACAGTTACTATTAATCTTAGCAATACAACTACAACTGGTACTGGATTGCTACCCAGCAATCACCAAAGAATCAATGTGGAAATGTCTGCAGCTTTACATAGTAAAGCACTTACAATTAATGGCTGCTAGGAGCCATGATGTACCTACACAGGATTCAACTGAATATATCAAACTATTTGTATGCATTTTTGAGTTAGAGATGAAAGAATAGCTCTGTCACGACCCGCTACCAACCCCTGAGACTCAGCCCCGGCCCTGGGACTCCAACCCTCCCCAAAATGACCTCCATGACCGCCCTGGGCCCAGACCGCTACCCAGCCAACCCCTTCAGCAGCCCCTGGCCATCACTGCCCATCACCGCCTGTCACCACCACCAGCCACTGCCACTTGCGGCATCCCCTGGCCATTACCACCGTGACTGCCACATCAGCGCCGATCTTGGCTATCACACCGCCCATAGCCGCCACATCAGCACCGGCACCAGCGACACCTGTCATCCTCCTGGCCTGTGCTGAGACCCCCATCATGCATCACGATCATGCATCATCGCTGATCTGACCTTTGCACACCATGCCCTGCTCCTGCTCCCTCCTCACCACCCCACCACCGTGTGTCTCTGTGTTTCCAGTATGAGACCTCTGCGCCGCGCAATATGTCTCAACCTCACCCTGCCCTGTGCAGCCCCTGGGTCTCACCCCAAGCCCTGGTGCCACAACCCGCCACTGGAGCCCGGGCCTGAGCCCCGGAGCCTACCTACTGCATAGTATATAAGCCGTAAAGTAGTAAGTAGTACTCTAGTCTTGATATTACCATAGTCCTGTACTGTGTCGTTGTGTTCTTGTCTCTGTCTCATTTCTTCACACATCCCGGTCTCATCATTTCCACTTGTTTCTTTTTCTTATTGTACTCGCCTCGTATTGTCTCCTTGCCTTGTCTCTACTCATCTCGTACTCTAATCCATTCTACTTTGCTTCTTCTCTCTCTCTCTACTCTAAGTTCTCTTGGCTCTCCTGTCTCCGGTTCCTCATCTCAACTTATTCTGTTCCTTCTCCCCTTATCTTATCTCAACCCTTTCCCCTTTTGGCCTGCTTAGTTTCCATGTCTCTGTTTCCATTCCCAGGACTCGCTAAGTCCCTGTGCCCGTTATCTCTTTGAACCCTGGGACTCACTCGCGCACTGGCGCTCGTCCGTTCCACCCTTTTGTACCCCCAGGACTCACGCCTACCCCTGAGACTCATCCTCCACCCTCCCTGGCACTTGCCCACTTACTGGCGCTACCAGCACTCCCAACACACCGCTCCCGCCCTGCTTTGGCCTCCTACGCCTCGCGCCCTACCAGTGCTCTGCGTCCGTGGACACGGTGATCACCACATAAGGTATTTGCCCAGTGGACTGAGCCCCCGTAGTCAGCGGAACCTGACAAGCTCAAGCATAAGGCAGCCTGAGGTTTGGTGACCTCTACAGTGATGCTGACTAATTCAGTTGACTATGAAGTCATGGTGCACCAACGAGTGCCAGTCATTGCAGATGCCATGGTTATACTCCATGCTCCACACCAGGCAAATGAGTTCCAAGAGGACTTTGTCCAGCGACAAAATGTGGTGATTTGCCAGCAAAAATACTAGTGGAGGCTAAGACAGGTGCTATCAAACATTGAGACATCAACAATTAATCAAGCAGAGTTCAACAATTCAAACTGGATAGCTAAGGTGAAAACACCTCGCAAACAAGTAACCATCAAGAAAGAGGTCAGTGAACCTCAGGCACTTGGAAAAGCCACCACACTATGGCAAGTAGAGAGGTGGGTCTACTTGGTGAACAACTGGAATGAGCACGTCAACTACCAATGCATCCGCAATCAAGATATGCAAGACAACGGGCAGTCATTAATTGACAATCAAGGAGTTGTATTTGAAGGGCATGATGGAGTGACACCCATTGATGATATGTGCTGACAATTTGTGGCATGTACAGAAGAACTGGATGGAATAATGATTGTGGTGGCGATGATAAAACCCAGGTTGTGTCAAAAGGTGTACTGATATTTTTTTTTTGGCAAGCTTGTGGACTAGTGGTTAGTGCTCTCTATGGATTACCTGGTGCCTGCCCCAAGGACGACAAGCATTTTTCATATCTCTCTATTCTTTTTCTGATTATTTTACCTTATTTTCTTGATCACCAAGGATTTACTGGTAGTACTGCTGCACCCTAGTAACCACCATCATTTGATGACACTGACAGTTTAGTGATTTTATGCCTACTTTTTGACATCTTGACATGACAAACAGCTTAATTGGCACCACTAGGTGTCGCCAAGGTCTGATTGACATTTTCCTATATAAAAGATTGTTGGTTATTGTTTACTTACCAAGTTTGCCACTTTGGTGACCTTTGGTCACCAACAGCAACTTCACTTACTACTTATTATAAAAAATGTATTTACACACTGCAAATAACAAGTTACCTTTACTCTCCATCTCTTACACTTGGACTTCAGAGCTCAATTTAGCCTGTCTTAAGTCTACTCTATGCCAAGGCACTATTTTAGCGCTTTGTTCCACCACTGGGAGTATGCCAGTGCTCTAGTCTTATTATGTGCCTTGCATGTACAGCAGGCCTCTAGCACTTAGTGACTACGCTAAGCACCAACCCTCACACTTTCTTACTGCTGTCCTTTGCTAACTTGTCTTCTGGGACCCTGCCTAGTTCTCCTCCACACTTAGTGAGCCCAACACTAATCCCTTTTGCTTAGTGACTGCCTACCCAGACACTACTTGGTACAATTTTGGATGTTATCAGCGATGACTGACACAGAGGGAATTGTGCACCTGGTGGACCATCAGGGATGTAGGATGTGAGACAATAGTCTCAATTGCATGGGGATCGTGCCAAGACCAACCTGCTGAACTGGACTTGTTGGGCATTCTCCATGCCTGCACCTCACAACTTGTGCAAGCACGCCTGGAATGGATGAGGCAGTTAAGATCCATATGGATCACATGCATGACTGCCTTACTTGTCTTGTAGATGACTCTTTAGGAGTCAGCACTGCTGGCACCAGAACCTGTTTCCATCAGAAAAAGTGACAAAGAAGTGTGTCATGCCATTTCCAATGTACACATTTTTGAAGGAAAAAGGTTTAAGACAATGGAAAATGCCTTTTTCTCAGGCAAAAAGTTGCCAAAGACATGGTATGACATGCTTCTTTGTCACTTTTTCTGGTGGAAATAGGTTCTGGCACCAGCAGTGCAGGTTCAAGTTTCTGGCTGGAGTGAAGCCCCACAAATTTGAGGGAAAGCATATCAGAGCATATCGTTAGAGGACTGGTCTCCAGACCATGTCCGACTCTACCCCGAGCTTAGTCCGAGGACATGCCCACTCTTAGCACATCCAAAGGACCGCTTGGCCCACCCTATCCCCTTCTGTCTTCTCTTAGTCAGCCTTGATGAGTCATATGCATGGACCTTACTCAGCATCAATTATTGTTAGTCATACTCCATTACATACTGGGGCCTGATTAGTTAAACAGTATTAGTAACTGCACAGCCACCAATGTAGTATATATAGGCAGCCTGTGGATAGAATATTCCCAGGCTGAACAATAGCAGTGTTCTTCTGGCCTACACATTGAACTGACCATAAGCTCTCTAGTGACGTCCGACCGCTTGGCTAAGCCCTGCCAGTCCCTTGTTTGACTCTTGCCTGCCTCTATGCCCACTTGACTCCCACTTGTCACTGGCGCCCGCTAGCTCTGTGGAAGAAGTTCCACAGACGTGAGCGCTCCCCTTACACATATGCTGGAGGACAAAAGTACTTCCAACTGGAAGGCTGGGCTATGGATGTTGATAAGACCTAGGTTGTATTAAAAGGCATATTCATGATTTCACTGGCACAGCCATATGGATTAGTGGTTAGTGCACCCTATGGATTACCTGACATCCCCTCAAAAAGCTGAGGTTCGAATCCCAGACATACACTTGGCGTATTTTTCATTATTATTTTACCTTATTTTCTTGACCCCAAGGTTTCGCCGGCTTTGCCGCCTCACCCTGGTAACCACCATCATTTCACAACATTGATATTTTGGTGATTTCATACCTACTTTTTGGCATTTTTAACATGACAGACAGCCTGACTGGCGCTGCTAGGTGTTGCTAAGGGCTGATGGACACTTTCCTATATAAAAGATTGTTGCCTACTATTTACTTACTAGTTCACCATGTTGGCAACCTAAGGGTCGCCAATGGCAACTTTGCTTACACTTCACTATATATACTGTACTTGAAGCCTGCAAATAACAAGTTACCTTCACCATTAACTTCCTATGCTTGGGCTTTGAAGCCCAATTTTGCCTCTCTTAAGCTTACTCTATGCCAAGAGCACTATCGTACAGTGTCCTTGTCTTGCCACTGGAAGTATGCCAGTGTCCTTGTCATCTACTTGCCTTGCAACTGCGGCAGGCATTGTATGCTTGGCGACTACACTAAGCATCACCTTACCACTGTCCTCCACTAACTTGTCTTCTGGGACCCTGCCCGACTCACTTCCACTAGTGAGTCCAACGCTACTCACCTTGTGACTGCCTACCCTGACACTACTTGGTCCAATTTCAGGCATCATCAATGTCTGCTACCATCTAGCAGCTTGCTGTTATAATTGAGATAACATGGACCAAGAATGTATATTCATGGTACACAAATTCATTGATGGAGAAGCGCAGAACTGGTTCCACCATCATGTTCTGCATACATATCAGCTGAGATAAGCATGATTGAACATTCAAAGAAGTTCTGATAGGACTGTATAAACAATTCATCAATGCAGCAACAATTCAGAAGGCCCATGAGGCCTTCCAGACGGCAGTGTATGACACCAAAACTGGTGTTCAAATGTTCTATGATGACCTGGTAGGTCATGCCCAGAATATAGCCGTCTATCCAGACAAGTACCGTCTGGGAGACATTCCTGAATGAAATACCAGCAGAGATGCAGCATGCACTAATATGCAATGATAACTTGTCATCAGAAGCAAACACAGTTACAGAATTTTTGGCATATGCTATACGGTACAGGCAGTCCATGCAGACTGCAAATTATTATACTGTCTTAGGGATTCACATGTCTACAATGCAAGTCTTGCATATACTTCCACAACACTGATTGAAGTACAATTATCACAACTCTTCACATTGATGACTTAGGCCAAAAACAATCACTTTAAAGATCAAATGAGGCAAGTTTGGAGCATATCTGATCTTGGAACACCTTGTTTTGTTGTTGGCATTGCCATTGAATGGGACCACCCAAACCACACAGTGAGACTATTTCAGATGGCCCTTATCAACAAGATAATTACTCAGTTCGGCCAGAAAGATGTGAACTCCTTATCCCTACCAATGAACCCTAACACTAGATCACAACATGTTGACCATGCCACCCTGTCTCCTGACAAATAATAGATTCTAGACCAAACTCTATACAGGCAGCTCGTTGGCTGCCTCCTCTACCTCACCATCTCTACATGCCCTGACATTGCATTCAGCAGACAGCAACTCACTCAATACCTTGTCTCATACACTACAACACACTGAAACACTGCAATTTGCCTTGTATGGTACTTGAAAGGTACATGTCACCTGCATTTGCAGCTTGGGGAAAAGGAAGAGCATGTAACACTTACTGAATTTACAGGCTCTGGCTGGGCAAGTTGCTTGGACATACAACAAAGTGTTGGAGGGTTCCCTTGTAGAGAGGCCCTCTACGAGGATGACCGGAGCAGCGGCAGGGCCCCGGAGGACAAGCTGGAAGGGGAATTCCATGGAATCCACCACCCGGAGCTCCCTGATGAGGTTGTGGAAGTTGGGGACCGGATCTATGCAACCACCCTGCACCCGCCGCTACCTATCGAAGAGATCCGTGCTAGCCAGACCACTTCCCAGCGATTGGCTCAGGCGTTTGCCACCAATTCTCCACCCCGGGCATTCCGGGATGCAGTGCCTCAGTGTCAGGTTCGGCTGACCTCGGGGGCTCAGTCTACTGGGCGAATCCACCTTACGGCTATTCACCGTGTACAAACACAGAGCACCGGGAGTAGCGCGAGGCGTAGGGGACCGAAGCAGGGCGGGGAAGGGTGCGTGGAAGAGTGCCGGGAGTGCCGGTGGTTGAGACAAGTGCAGGGGAGGGGGAAGAGCGAGTGCCGGGGGTTGGCGCGAGTCCCGGGGATGCAAAAGAGCGAGACAAGCGAGCGCCGGTGGGCGAGCGAGTCCCGGGGATCAAGAGAAAAGCAGTCGAGGGGACTTAGTGAGTCCCGGGGATAGAAACAAAGCTGGGGAAGTCGGATAGCCAAAAGGGGAAAGAGTCGAGATAAGATAGCAGGAGATGGAAATGATTAAGTCGAAAAGAAGAGAGCCGGGAATGTAGAGTCGAGGGAACTTAGAGTGGAAGGGAGAAGAGAGGACAACGAGATTGGATTAGAGATACGAGACGAGTGGAGATGAGAGAGATAGTCGAAACGAGACGAGTACGAGAAAAGAAGCAAGTAAAGTAAGGAAACCAGGGCACGAGAGAGACAAAAACAAAGATGAACACAACAGACAAGACGGGGGTTACGTTAATATCAAGACTAGAGTATCTACTTACTACTCTGCGCCTTATATACTACATGGTACGTATGGCCCGGGGGTCAGGCCCGGGTTCCAGCAGCAGGTCGTGGCGCCGGGGCTTGGGATGAGACCCAGGGGCCACGTGGGACGGGGTGAGGCCAAGACATGTCGCGTGGCGCGGAGGTCTTGTACTGGAAGCGCAGAGACACACAGTGGTGGGGCGGTGAGGAGGGAGCGGGAGCAGGGCGTGGCGAGTGGAGGTCAGCGGCAGTGATGCGCGATCATGATGCGTGATGGGGGGTCTCGGCGCGGGTCGGGGGTGACGGGTGGTGCCGGCGCTGATGTGATGTGATAGCCGAGACCCGGCGCTGATGTGGCGGTCACGGCGGTGATGGCCGGGGGGTGCCACGAGTGGTGGTGGCTGTGGCGTTGACGGGCGGTGATGGCCGGTGATGGCCGGGGGAGTTGGCCGGGTAGCGGTCGGGGCCTGGGGCAGTTGTGGGGGTGGTTTTTGGAGTGCTGGAGTCCCAGGGGTCGGTAGCAGGTCGTGACAAGGAGGGCCAACTTGTCTACAATGAGATGATAAATGAAGGGGCTTGGTACGTCGACGTAGCTATTGAGATCAGCTCCACCATAAAGAATTGTCTTGCATGGAGAACTGTGTCACATCGCACTCTAGTTCATCAGGCCTGCGGACTTGCGGAGCACACTGCAATATGGATGACAAGAGTCTCCAGTTCCCAGTTCACAAGGGACATTGTATCTCATCTCCCAGGTGTATCAGGCTGCCGCATAAAATTTGGTTCGCAGGCTTGTGGCCCTTACAAAATCAGATATTGCCAGGCTTATACGATGGATAAATCGCTCACAGCATGGCTGGAAGGCTTTCACCACGCCAAGTATGTTACTTGCAGGGACGCTCTGAATGGAAAAGTAGACAAGTTTCTTGAAACCTTGTATAACGTCTACATCCAAGGCAGTAATACATTGTATGCATTGGCGCGATTTGAGGTCAGAGTACCTCTAGAGTGTGCTGACGCAGTTTTGATCAATTTCAAACCTGAAATTATTTGAGGCTGCCTAGTATTTATCCCCAAAGACGTGTGGTGGTAAGTCTTCTGATTCTTCGGTTTGTCATATGGCATGACAGCTTGACGACATTAGGGGACTTCGCGCCTACAGAACCCTCAGGCTGAAATGTAAGTATGCGGAATGAAAACATGATTGTGTAATGTGTTTTGGGTCGAGTGGAAAGATCACATGTTCTAGATACTTCTTGGATTCATACCCTCATCATCCTCGCATACATGTGAAATCTGTTGTTTTCCTACTTCGTGTTCTTCATGGCTGCCTCCACCTCCTCCTCTGATTCTACCCTCACCTCATCATATGAGTTGTCGGGTTGACCCTGCACTCAGTCGGCTCCCGTTCCATTTCTGTGATGCCTCATTCCCTCATCTTTGGTCCCCTCCGCAAAGGTAGATCGCATTTTGACGACGTGCCTGATAAGGATGGCGAGGTTTCCAACATGGCGAGTTCTGTGTCTGCTTCGCTAGATGGAGGCTTGGCCGACTTGGCGGGTTCGACTTCTCCTGAACCCGTTGCTGCATGACTTGACCCACTTCCTTCCATTGGGGATGCTTCTTCTGTTGGGGTTCCTGTCCCTTCCTTGGGGAACATTCAGAACCCAACAGCGTTACCTGACGTCTCTGTGCCCATTTTGGGACACCCTCCTTCCTCTTTGGGTTTTCCTCCAGCTTCTCTTACCATGTCGCAGTTCCCAAGCATGAATACCATGTTTATTCTGCAACTTCCTTGCGTGACACCTGTATCTATTCCTGTCCCTTCCCCTTCTTCAGGTCATAGGCCTGTTCCTTCTGGCCGCTCTCCATGAGCCTCCTATTCCACGGGTACCCGTGATGTTCTCCCTCGCGACACCTCTGGGCCTTTGCTCAGCCATGATGTGGTCATTCTGTCCTCTCCCTCTTCCACTCCTTTGTCTCCTCACTCCTCTTCCCATTGGCGTGCTGACAAGAGGCCTTTACACTATCCACAAAAGGTGCGCATTGTATCGCCTCCTCGGAGCTTGTCTTGCCAAGAGGCTGAGTCCTTCCTCACCAACGTTGACCAATTTCGATACATGGAGATGGAGAGTGCAGCTCATTCCCTTCCCAGCCAGAACTCCATTCTGGCGGACCAAGTGGATCAGGTTCCCATGTCTGTACCGCTTGCCAATCCTGCTCCGCTCGACGCACCTGGCTCGGACTCTGACTCTGTCACAATGTCCCGCGCTGCCTTGGTGGACATCCTCCACCGCTTCAGCTCGTCAGTAGCCCAGGAATTGCCGCTGGCCATTGGTTCATCCTCGGGGGAGTCTACTGGGGTCAGTGCCCCACCTCTTTCAGCTGGGGGAACCCCTCTGCCTGTGTCTGGCCCAATCCAGGTAGCCCCCTTCCTCTTGAATGCACCCTCTTCTTGCCCAGGGGTTACACCTTTGGTCGCACTTTGCGGCTCTCGGCCACTGCTGGGCGCCCCACCTGTGGAGGCAGGCGAGTTAGACCCCGATGTCCTTCCCATTCCTTTACGCATCCAGCAGGTTTTTAATGCCTGCTAGTCGACATATGTGCCCTTGGATCTGTTGACCAACGCAGCGTGTTACCGTGCACTGACCGCCGCTGGCAAGCATGGCAACTCTGCGGTCTCTCTTTCCGCTACTGGGGAGCTTCAAGTGTCAGGTACTCGGTTTGACCTTAGCCGGGAGCAACATTTGTCTCCATTCGAGTTCCTGCAGACCTCAAAGACTCTGGTGTGGGTTATCTGTCAGTGTTTGAAGGCGGGACCAGAGAGCCTCATTGGGGGCCCTACGGCGGCCACGATTGCAGACTCCTTTGAGCGCCATTATGACCGCATTGTGCATCGGCATGATTTTGGTGACCACTTTCTCGTTTATTTGGCATACAACATTTACATAAGGCACGCGTATCTCATTTGTGGTGGGAATTTCTGCGTGCACGATTGGCACAAGCTCATTCATGAGAAGAAATTGCATGATTATATGACTGATTCCATTCGCCGAAATTTGCATCAGCCTTGTGATCTTTTGTTTGGTGATGGGCAATCTACATTTCCGTCCTCCCAGCCCTTTCGGATCGAATCCATGCGTTCAGATTCCTCCTCTTCACAGGCATCTCCACCCCCTGCACCGTCCTCCAATTTTTCTTGGCGGGGGGGCAAGTTTTTTCTCCAGAGTCGGCAGCACCCCTATGCCCCCTGCTCAGCTGATTCCACGAAAGCGATCCGGTGCATGGTCTGTGGGGGCACTGACCACAGATTCGGCTCCTGTTCACGGCAAGGCCAAGTCCTTTGAAAGGCAAACAGACATTGGGCAGATTCAGAAGGCACAGCATATTGCTATGCATACAACAGCCCACATACATGCCACAGCTCATCCTGCGCCTACCATCACGCGTGCTCCTTGTGCGGTGATGGACAACACTCTGCGCAAGAATGTGCTGCTTGACTTGTTTTGCCCGGTTTCCACACCTTTACGAGTTGCAATCATTGAGCATGTTGTGGAAGAGGCAGGTGCTTCAGTTCATTTCCAGCATGTTTTGGATGGGTTAAGGCTCGGTTTTTCCTTAGGTCACTTGCTTTCATCCCTTGTGTTACCCTCTGATACAACCATACTCTTATAGGCCTCAATAGTTTTGTACTAGATCATACATTTTCACAACCTAATCATTACAAGACACCTGAGCATCATCAATTTGTCGTTGCTAAGTATGCGAAGGAGCGTGATCTTGGGTGCGTGTCTCCTGGCTATCCTTCAGAGTTGATTTCTCGGCTCTTTAGTCATTATCGGACTGCCCCACTGAACGTGATTGTTAGTTCTCGTGGGAAGCTGCGGATTACTGTGGATCATTCCTACCCACACAATAATCCTTCAGTCCCTTCGGTGAACTCATGCATTGACGCAAAACGTTTTCAATGCAATTGGGGCACCTTTTCTGCTTGCTGGCTCTTAGTTGCAGCGGCTCCAATTGGAACACAAGTGGCAGTGTTTGATGTAGAGTCGGCCTTTCGCATTATACCCACTCGCCCAGTTGAGCGATTCGCTACCGCCCTATGTATCGAGAATCAGGTTGTTTTGGACCATTGTTTGAACTTCGGTGCTTCCCTGGCTCCAGGAATATTCGGCTGGGTGGCAGACATGATCCTGTTCATATACGAGTCAAGGGGCATTGAGGCCACCTTGAAATGGGTGGATGACTTCATATTCTTCCGGTATCCGCACTTCAGGCCTGACGGATCTATTTTCTATGCTTATTCCAAGGATCTCATTTGGTCGATCGCAGGGGAGCTTGGGTGGCCATGGGCAGCGGATAAGTTTGTTCCTTTTGCAGAGGAGTTCACTTACATTGGATTTTGCTGGTCCATTCGAGGCAAGACCATTAGCTTGCCTCATGAGAAGAGACAAAAGTACCTGAAGAAGCTTGATGTGTGGGGTCCCGGCAGTTATGTTTCGGTCAAGGACACGGAATCACTTATTGGGACATTGAATCATGTCACGTTGATCATTCCAACAGGCCGTTCCCACTTGCCTTCACTGTACCGCCTTCGTGCCACGTTTGTGCAAAAAT
Organism: Termitomyces sp. T69sscA; assembly: GCA_017657225.1. Classification (NCBI taxonomy): domain Eukaryota; kingdom Fungi; phylum Basidiomycota; class Agaricomycetes; order Agaricales; family Lyophyllaceae; genus Termitomyces; species Termitomyces sp. T69sscA. The sequence goes on along the minus strand of JAGGAQ010000299.1, from coordinate 2,528 downwards.
CCCCATGGGCCTGGCACCAAATCACTTCCACTGTCTCGGCCGACATTGCATGGTGGGCCGATGTGTTGACGCACTCGGAGTGTTCCTTGAAGATTGTGCAACCGCCCGAACCACTGGGCGTGGTGGTTCATGTTGATGCATCGACTTCGTGGGGAATTGGGCTTGTGATAGATGGTAGGTGGTTGGCATGGGAGTTGCGCCCAGGTTGGATGTCCGTCGAGAGGGACATAGGTTGGGCAGAGATGGTTGCGATTGATTTGGCCGTGCGGACCCTGGTCACGGCAAAATTCTCATCTTGTCACATCGTTATTCACTCTGACAATGCGGGTTGCGTAGGTGCCTTGTCTGCAGGAAAATCCAGGAACTCTGAGGCAAATTTCATCTTACGTAACATAGTGTCTAATTTCCAGGGAGCGAGCATGTGGGTGACGGTTTCTTGGATCGCCTCGGCTGATAATTTGGCCGATGGACCTTCTAGAGGTAAATTTCTGTCGAAAGATTTGTTGTACCCATTCCCTCCCGCACTGCCGTGTTATCTGAAGCCTTTCGTGTATTCCCATGTGTTGTATACAATGTTGGTCGACTGATTGCTTGACCTCGATCCTTTCTTGTGTTTCATCAGTTTCAGGGGGCTTTTCTTCTTTGAGACTGCAGTTTCTCAAGGGCTGAGGGTCAGCCACTGATGGCTGAATCGTGAGTGGCATTGTGTGTGCTGATTTACCTTGTGTTGCTCTATCTTATTCTCGACACTTTGATGGCCGACCTCTATGAGAGCGAGAAAACTTCGATCCTAATCAATAGCATGGATGGGTTCATAGACCGTTGGGCACGAGAAAGCGTGGATCAATTGTTCCTGGATATATCGGGTACGCATACTCAGCTCACGTTGGCTGCCACGGCTGTGATGGGTTGCTAGATGAGCCGCAAGCGGGTCTACGCTCCCGGCCACATCAGGGGAGAGAGAGCGTCCAATTTAGGGTGGAAGGACAGAATTTACGGAGCTCTGAACATGCATGGCATCGACGCTGTGCGTCACATCCTTATGCGAGGTCGGCAGGGAACGTGCGGTTTTCAACAGCGGTGCAGGGTACTGTACACTCGGCAGTGAGGGAATTTCTTCGCTTTTGTGCAGATCGCGGAATTCCTGCCTACAACATTCTGCCAGTCCCGGAATCGCTGTTGTGTGAATACGCGTCATCGTTTGCGGGGAACTGGCGGGACGAACAGTTGCGAACAAGTGTGATGGGATCAGAGCGTGGCATATACAGAGTGGCCACATGTATCAGGGTGGTTTATTCCTGGACTACGTTGTCAAAGGCGTTGAGAAGCTGCGACCGGCCTCTTCTTTCCAACCTACACGGCCCCCCGTATCGGCGAGTATGTTGAATTTCTTGGCCGCGGGCTTGGATTTCAATTCCAGTCTGGATACTTGCGTGTGGGCCACAGCCCTGGTGTGTTTCTGGGCGCAGGTGAGGCTAGGGGAGTACCTGCCCACGGCTGAGAAAGGGTTTGAACCTGTTCTGTTTCCGTCTTGGAAGGATCTGAGGGGGTCTGGGACTTCCGAAGGTTCTCTCATATTGCATTTGCCGAATACTAAGTTGGGAGGCAGCAGGGGTGAGGATGTCATTCTTTGCCGGCAAAGGACGTTGGACCCCCTTGAGGCCTTACAGTATCATCGTACGGCAAATCGTAGCGCGGACGGAGATCTATTGGCGATGTATACGCTTCCGAGCGGCAGGAGGTGTGCCTTGACGAAGCGGAGGTTCTTGCTGCGTGTGAACGAGATTTTACATGCTGGGTCGTTTGATAGCGTGTCGGGGCATTGCTTCCGCATCGGTGGCACTACTCATCTGTTGCTATCCAGAATTCCGCCAGATGTGGTCAAGATCTTAGGACGGTGGTCGTCTGATTCTTTCTTGCGATATTGGAGATCTCTCGAGCTCATTGCGCCAATTTATGTGGAAATGCTGGATCCGTTAGTGCAGGGCTATTTTCCGTCCTGACACGCCGGTGGGGTTATCGTCTCAAGCGTCGATTGGGCGTCCCTAGACGGTTGGGCAATCTAGCTTATGACGCTAACCCCTTTTTGTACAACCTACTGCGTTGTACACTACCCCCATTTCGATAAGTAGATTCATTGCAGACAGACTTTGGGAAACGATAGTCTTTTATGGTACTTTCTGAGAATTATCTACAGAGTGAAAGAAGACACGAAATATTTACTTGAATGGCAGGCTGCAGCGGAGCCAAAATTTCGCGTTCAAAAGTCGTCGCTACTGCTCACGACGCTCCTGTCTGGCTAGTCAATAGTCTCCATGCAACTCCTGACACCGAGGCGTCCTCTAAAGAATTAATGGACCTCATTCTCCCTCACGTCAACACCCAAGGGGGCGACCCAGACATTTTTGCGTACAAAAAACCAGGCGACGACGAAAGTGATGCCGACGACAATGATACAGATTCGGACGAGGAGGGTGTGCCTCGCGTGAGACGTCGTCGTACCGCAGAAACCTCGGCTGCGTGGCCTT
>JAGGAQ010000298.1:0-23332 GCA_017657225.1 Termitomyces sp. T69sscA | reverse complement strand
TAGTCTGGAGTAGCGCTTCACCTTCCTCATTTACTTCCTGCTAATTACTCGCTACTCCTCTTGGTGAGACTCTCATCCGTCAACCATTTTGATGAGTCAAACTCATCTCTCACTACAGGTTCTCGAGCTCAATTGTTTTAATATACTATAACAGAGCTCGAGATCTTGTATTGTAAGTCTTCATGTCGAGATTTTTCGACTCTCACCCAAGCCTTATCTTACCTCTAGATCTATTGCTTTGTATCCGTACTTCTTCCATAAAATTTTTCTCGCGCACCCACCCTCCTCACCCTATTATATGATTATCTCACTTATTCTATTACATACGACTGTTTGACTAATACTTACGCCATCCTCTCGTCGTTATCTCTTCACCCTGTAGCCGCATCTGGAATACACGTATTGGGTACGTGTGTCCAAGACACACGTGCTCAGATTTGGGCTAAATAATCCGACTGGACTAAGCTGCAGAGGTCGTTGATCGTTGTGTCCTGACCTGCCTCTCATAGCTGCCCTCCCCAAGATCCTGGTCCACATGAGCAGATGTAAGTCTTATATTATGTTCTACTACCAGCTACTATGCTGACCTCCTCAGCCCTCCATGCAGTGTCTGGCCCTCTACCACTCTTCCCCACCGACATGCATTACTCTATCCAATCCACATGCATTACAAAGCCCCAAGCAGGCACGACGCGCTGTGTTTTGTAGTAATTGGTATTGCTATTACATGCTGTAGATATGTGTACAAATTTTAGTTCAAACTCATGTTTTTTTTGTTTTTTTTTTTTGTGTCCTAAGTTCAAGGATAAGCCTCGTTGTCTACAATTCTCATGTAAGTACCTAAGTTGTCAACTTCAACTTTTTCGAGCACTCTTGAGTCGTGGACAACACTCTCGAACATGTCACGTGACCGGTCCTGTTGATTTTCCGGACCGGTCACATGAGGTGTTTGGGTGGGAACTTAATGTCAAAAAAGTTCGCACAAATGCACGTGATGGGTCCCGGGGGGGGGGGTGAGCAAGGGGACTTATTTTAAGGTCACATGTAACCTGCTGGGTTCACTCAGATTCCGTTTCGATTCTCGAGATTAAGTTTACGAGCAAGATAGTGAGAACTCTTCGAACACAAGAGAGGTAACCACACATTAATGGCACAGACACTACACTGGACACAGCGGCGAGCCCGGATTTCAGACCGTGATGGACGTATACTCGTTTGCTGCTGTCGCAACAATTGCAGAGATGCTTGTGTAGCAGAAGATTAGCTGAGGTCCTGGCAGCATGACGAATCAACCCAGTATTTAAAGCAACAGTCCTAGAAGGATCACTGGATGGCCGAGGAAGCGACGTTCTATCTACTTATGACAGCCGTTCCGAAATCGATAGGCAAGTCCCAAATTTTGATATTTGACCCAACCTTGATCTCCAGATTTTCTGTCAGCCCTTCGGATGATATTGAGGCATAGCTTCAGGCATTCGGTAGTTCCGGTGGGCACTTAGTGGCATTGATTTTCCCAGACGACACTAGATAACGAAGTCATGAGTAAACTAAAAATAGTGATGTTTGGCCGAAGAGATCAAGGTTGGGCCAAGTATCAAAATATGGGACCGCCTTGCCTATCGATTTCGAAACGGCTGGAACAACATAGGTATGGGATTCGCACACCTGCCGAAACTCATTTGAAAATAGCAGTGTGGCGGCAGACGTCATTACCTACGGATTTTGCCGCCCAGGGAAAATGCGACATAAATACTGCACACCCCCGGCAACGAAGCTTCATCTTTGCCCATTATGCCTCAGAAAGCCTCTGCCCAGAACACGGCGAGCATTTAGAAGTCCCTCGATGATTGAGCGGCCTCCAAAAATCCCCAATCTAAATCTTACCATCCCAACACTGAAAGTGCTCGTGGTGGTGCGAGCCAGATGAGCAGCCACAAGGAAGCTGGAGGTAAGCTTCCCCAGACGTATATATCGCATAGAATTGAATCACTATGTTCTTGTGTAGCGAAATATACTGCTATCCACCAGCAGAAGAAACAGTAGTAGATGTGATTCATCCGCTGCACTGAGCTGTTCTCGGAATATGGAATGGGACATTACATACGTAATTCTCGTGAACCCAAATCAAAGAAAATTGCTTTGAGAGTCGTTATATGCAAGTAGATATATGCTCCAAGACCTGAAGATCTTGCGTGATCCTTTGAATAGAGAAGTAGGACATTCAAGGCAATTGAAATGAATTATTTTGTTGGAAATTTTCGAGATACCAGCATGACATCGCATGAGCTCAGTAGAGTTTTCCGCCACCCTACCCCTTGCATTGCCATTCAACAAGGTGCAGACCTGGAGAGTTAATTTGCTCAGACCCTCACCTCTTGGTTCAAGTCAACTCAAGGAGGATTGTCCCTCTACCTATGCATGTATAAGCCTCAAGGAGGCTATTCGTGGGCGTCCTTTGAAATGCTTCAAATGTCTAGTGAACTGGTCAGTCTCCTTGAATCTCAACTCAATCATGGACTGGTTCCACACCCAACGCTGTCATGTCGACATTTGATTCCAGAGAATTCTGGCAGTCATGAGACAGTGTAAATAGGTTCCTCGGAGTGCAAGTGCATGTCCATGCTGAAGTACGGATGTGAAAGAGGCCCGATCCTGAAATTATGGCATATGTCATTAATCCTTTTGTTCCGAGAGAAAAATCAAAGAACCGACTGACACAGCAGAAGACATAGATACTGACATGATATATATATAACACTTCTAACCATGATTCGAAATCTCAATCTGGATAGCAGGTCGTCCAAGAGTAGTCGAAGCGGACGCGTGGTCCAGCCTATTGTTTCTGGATTATTGGTCGCAGTAGTCCATGGACTGTTCCGTGTGGAGCACGTATAGTTCCAGATCAATTGATTAGTATCGCACTAGCCGTCGTCCAAATAAGGGACAGTCCATCCACAATGAGCGAGTGGGGCGTAGGTAGAATTTTTCGCTCCTCATGATGTGGGCTCATGCAAACATGTGAGTTCAAGTTTTGACCTACCTAAAACCAGCTAAACCAGCTAAACCAGCTTTCTTCAACTTGTCCATATAAGACATCGGTTTCTGCGTTGGCGCGGTCGAAAATGCGTCTCTTCTGTCTGATTTGTATCGATATGTATGAACTTAAAGCTTGTACGTAGCACATGTTCAGGATGGTCAGTTCAACTCAATAATCAAGGACCAGAGAATGTCAATGTTGGTGCCATTGCGGCATGATTCCGTCTTATAGGACTGAGATTGGCAATCTACTCGATGGACTTTGCGGATAGATACGCCACTTGATAGGTAGATTTGATATATTTGAAACGCAGAACATTACCGGAGGTCGCTTGGCTCATGTTGGAGAGAAAAAACCATGCCGGTCGATTAGATGAATGAATTGGTTTTAGTCGAATCTGGACCGAATTACTGTCAAGGTGGTGGAAAGGATTGGTTGCGAGCGAAAACGAGTAAAGGCGTCCTGGAGTTCGACAAATATGGCGTCCGAAATAGTTCTTGCATCGTTTGCGTATCCTTAATACGTCAGTCGTGCACTTTTCCTTTTTTCTGAAGTTGGAGAACGGGCTTTAGATCAGGAAGGTTGTTCGTAAGAAACAGCGTCCCGCGACAGCTTTCTCGACTGGGAGTTCTGTGATCATCCTGCTTACAGATAGAGAATTCCAGGAAACTATGAATCATACGGGTATTGGCAGCGTTTATATCATTATTGCTGCCCCTATAGAGGGTCTATTGTTACACGTGGATTAGTATACATACTATACTCGAATCAATTCTAGTCAACATCAGGTCGACTATCCGTGGGTAATGTTGGATCGGTAAAGCTTTGATTACATTTGGCGCAAACGAAAAACAGGATCATGCGAGTTTCTTTTCGTTTTGACTGGTCTTGGTAGAATACGGCGCTGCACAGAAAGGGTCAGACGTCGCGGCTTAGAATAGAAACATCTACGTGCTCTTGATTCCCACATCGAGGACAAGAAATATCGGAGTGTGCCTGAGCCATCGATTGCGTATGTCAGCACCTAGAAGCAATGAGCAAAAACGTACAAGGGTTGGATCAGAACCTAAGTCTGTCGTCACACCAACTTGCTCTCTGTTCAGCGATTCTGATTCATGATGCCCTCGTTACATTGGTACGCTCACTCACTTGGTGACAGTCAACAGATCGTTCCTATAGACACATTTGTTCTGCACATTCTCTTCGTACTGGCACATGCGGCAGCCGTAGACCATGGTTCGTCTATTGTCAGCCTTGGGGTATAGCAGATTGTTGCATTCCAAACAGAAGTGGAGAGATGCCTGGGAGAACGGTGGGTTCCCGTCTGAACGAGCGTCGTGCTGAACTGACTTACCATGGTTGTCCGGCAAGACAAGGAAGTAATTTGTCAGCAACAAGATCGGTTCAAACTCCGTCCTCCACGTGGAAACACATACCAATTGTTTCTATTGTCTCGTGGCTTAGGTCCCCAACGTTACTTATAGCACTCTTGAGAAACGTAGGGTCTCCAAGGAACGATGGTAGCTGGCATCCAGTGAATCTTCTCGGCTGCTTGGTAGAGATGACAAAGGAGCTCAGATTTTGGACGTCCTCCAGGAGCACGGTCAACTTGAAACTGGATGCGTCGTCCCAGTAGAGACTCCCCAAGAGCTGATATAGAATCAAGAGCGTCATCTTTTTCAATTGACTGCTTCCATTGAGACTTTTGATGTGTGGCCAACTATACGGGACCTCTTTACCTCCTCTTGATTGGCATGGGAAACGATAAGAAATCAATACCTGAATCGAGTATCACCGATCGACAGCAAGGCAGTCAGCGATTTCTCAAGCAGTACACTGCCGTGCGTTCCTTACGTCTCTGACCTTAATTTCTCGGCCTTCTGACTTTCCACATATGTCGTGTACAAATACTCACCGCCGATCTATGGAACTGCGTACAACTGTACGTCTTGTCACCCACATGGCTCGCTATCCTTCGCCAATGGCTGTTCTCGCCCTATTCGACCGACCTCTTGGCCTTACAATTTCAGTCCTTTGTGATTCTGGTTCATCAGGTACCCAAAGGGTTTTTTCGCCACCTGAGGTGGCTGACATGTCTTTGACGTATACTGACAGTCCCTTGATCTAACCACATTTTCAACGTCTGTCATGTTTCCAGCCATTTTCCCACGAGAATTACGACTAGAAGTCGGTCAAGTTGCTGAGAGTATAAGCTCAAGCTTACGGCTATTGATCGTAACGGACTCTTAATGATAGGAGCAGGGGAAAGATGCCGTTAAACCACTTGTGAGTACATGCAGCTAAGTACTACATATGTACATGTCCTAAACGTTTATCAACATTTACTATAGCAGGATGTTTAGCTGTCAACTTGCCCCTTCGAGGTGGCAGCCATCAAGCCGTCTGCCGCTCAGATCCAAATGAACTGGGCCGAATAACGTATCTAACTCGAAAAAGAATCGACTACGGTCCTTGGCGGTCATCTTCAGCATTAATATCTGCCTCCTGGTGGTCCACTGTAGTCCACAAACGAGTGCGGATTGGTGGAATGCATCAGGCAACGTTCAATCTGGCATGCAATAAATCGATTTTTCGTATATATATGTTGGTCATATTATTTTCGATCGTGCAGGGATGTCGACTCCTAAAGGGGTCAAACTAATTTTGACCCTGCGCGAAAACTTGCTATCACGGTTACTCAGGCCCTCGTTCTTTGCAACTTCTCTCCACTCGATGACCCTTCGCATTGTACTCACGCGTAGAGTCTTTTGTAGTCAAAGTTCTTCGAGATAGATAGCAGTCCAACCGAGGAACTATCGACGATAATGCGTTTGCGCCACGATGTCAAATTGAAGCCCAGCGACTTGTCAATACTACATTCATCCGAGTACGTACATAGTCAGCGATGTCGCTTCCGTCATTCTTACCACATCATATCCGTTCAGGGACTGCGACTATAAAAAACCTAGGCTCTGGTCAATGGGCTTTTAAATTCCGGCTGTTCTTCACTTTCCGTCTCCTTCGCATACCCTCTCAAGTCTTGGTCCCACTTGTAAGAAAATGAAGTTTGCTTCTGTCTTCACTGCCCTCGCTACCGTCGCCGTCTCCGTCTCCGCTATTCCAGGCGAGACCAACGCTCAACGTATGGCACGCGGTCTCCCACCCTTGCCTCCCATTCGCAGAGCCAGTCGTCTTGATTGTATGTAAATTTCTCGGTTATCTATGAAGCAACGTACCTAATCGTACCTCCTTCGATACTAAGCTGCTAGGCGCTCTGTACCCTCCAACACGCCTTCCTCTTGCAGCAATGGCAATGTCCAATGTTGTAACTCCCTTACAACCTCCGAGAACCCTCTTGTCCAGACCTTGTCGGGTCTTTTGGGCATCGTCCTCGGGCCTGACGCTTCCGGTATTGGCCTCGGCTGCTCACCTCTCGGCATTGGTGCCAGCTCTTGGTACGTTTACGCATTGTGGTTATTTAGAAACCCCTCCTTACGTCCCATGCCACTCTCAGCACACAGCAAACCGTCTGCTGCAACAACAACAACTTTAACGGACTCATTGCCATTGGTTGTTCACCGAGTACGTGAATGAGCACTATTGTAGTGTTCTTCGTCTGACTCATTTCATTTAGTCAACATCAACCTTTAGACTCATAGTATCAGGGACGGATGAACGCCTTTTGGACCCAACTCTATGTCGTACTTATTGGACGTTAAGATTATACACTACTCACCTCAGTCGTTTGCCCCACGTATCCACGCTCGTTTTATTCCTGACTATCTATTGTTACCCAATAAATTTCTCTTTCTCATGTATACATCGAGACAATTGTGAACGAACGCCAATGAGATGTGGTAACTCGATACAAGAATGTGTAATATGGAAAAACGGTCTTGGCATTGTCTCGGCCTCTCCTTCGGCCATTAGATTCCTGCATTAAGGGGTTCTTCCTGCCTCGTTCCTCGTCTTGATCGGACAGTGTCTTACAGTTTGCAGATGCCGGTGAATTCTCATCACACCATACATTGACAACATGTCGGACTACCGCCTTGGCGCGAAGGCACTTGTCAAGGAATAGATTGGAAAAGACGCCCTTGTCGTCAAACGTTCTGGCCATAAATAGCAGATGAGGACCGCGTGTAGCAGTACGAACAGGCGAGTAACTTCGCAGATTGTGCGGTGAAACGTTTCAAATAAGACGCAATTGTACTAATGTTATCAGTGAATAGCTTCATTCTTGAGTGTCTTTCATGAAGAATTCTCATTACTTGGCAACCAGAAGATAAGGAAATAACTTAATGTGGAAAGAGAACAACGGTAAACATTACGATGCTAAAGCGGAGGTAGATATCAGAACAGTAACTCAAGGCCGCAACAAGGCCGCCTTCAAGTCAAACTGGAGCTACATAACGAACTTAGAGTTTGTTCCTCGGCGTTGTTTGTACTATCTTACGAGAAAGCAGGAACTTCGACGCAGTCCATCGAACTTATCGGGGTTTGGGCGACCGGAACCTGACAATTGAATATCTTATGGACCTTCAGTGAAGGGCAGAATGTATGACCGGAAGAACACGGCAACAGATGCAAGTAGAAGGGAAAATCAGGCAGAAAGCGATATACCTCAAGTAGGACCTCAACTACGTAAGCACACGAAAGCCTTCGTAAATGTTTATTATCAAGTACAGTGTTGATATGACAAGCATGAGATAGTTAAGGTCGGATTTTAGAAGTAACAAGCAGAAAGATAATGATGCTGAGAAGACATGTGAAAGGGGCACTGATTGTAGCGTGGAAAGCTGTCTTGAATCCTTACATGACGGAACCAGAATTTGAGAGAGCAGTATTTTTTGCCCCAGAAATGATAAAGATTCAATCCCGCACAATTGCACGAAAACTTGCGAGTTGATGTTTAAAAAAAAATGCGGAAGTTCGAGTCTGGTCGGAGCTCGGCATGCACCGGCAGCAAGCTGAACTTTATCATGGTAACTAGCAAGCCACCGCGGGTTTAGCCGAATACACCAAATTCCATTCCGATTACACCGAAAAACAGAGGCAAATCAAGAGCTCGTCGACCGTCACAATGGTAAAAGGTATGCTGCATCTTGGAATTATGTCTCAACGTTGTTAATCGAGATTGTAGTATACAAGCCCGGTAAGGTATACAATCTTCGTCGCTTCGCAATCCAATACGCGGTGTTCATATATGATGCAGGTTGCAATTGTGCTCCAAGGCCGTCAAGCCGGCAAGAAGGTGGTTGTAATTAAACAGCTCGATGAGGGAACTAAGGAGCGGCCGTACCCCCATGCTGTGGTTGCTGGCATCGAACGCTACCCCCGGAAGGTTACCAGGCGCATGGGACAGAAAAAATTGGCAAAACGGAGCAAAGTGAAGCCTTTCATCAAGGTGTGTTTCGAGTTATTAAGCAAATGTGCACACCCGTGGTGTGGTGATTAACTGGTATTGTAGGTTATCAACTACTCGCATTTGTTCCCTACTCGTTACGCTCTCGAACTGGAAGGTCTTAAGGGATCTGTGGCTCATGAGACCTTCAAAGAGCCTTCACAACGGGAGGATGCCAAGAAGACAATTAAGAAGCTGCTTGAGGAGAGGTACCTTGGTGGCAAGAACAAGTGGTTCTTCCAGCCTTTGAGAGTATGTCTGCAACACTTCTACCGGGATCGACACTCACTGCGTCTCTAGTTCTGAGCATCTTTTTTTTCGCTGTGATGGATATGTCGTTTTAAAAATTTGTATGCCCCATGACACCCATGCCATGCAACGCCGTGCAGCTGCACCTACCGATTGACGTGTGAGTACAATGTGAGTTGTGTTTCAACAACGATAGTCTTGGTGCCGACACTGTCTTCGAATCATCAATACCATGGCGCTCCTCATAGTATCTGTTCGATTTGAATCTACGCCTGCCATTGAAGCTCCAACGTATCCTCCAATGAAGATTGATTTAGAAACAGCATCACAGGCCTTAGAATGAGTTTTAAGCTCACACAAATTTGTATTCAAAACGATACCACTTTAGGGTCGCCTGATCATCCAAATCTGTCTGTGCGAACTTCAACAGCTTATGAAGTGAAGAGAGCGCTCGAAAGGTATCATTCTGGGGCCTTGCGATCGATAGAATGATGGCTACTGTTCGCATGAGAATCCCGGTGTCGTAGCGCGCCTTGACAGCCGGGTTCGGCCAACTGTCGTTGTAGCAAGGTTACGACAGGATATTCATAGATATCTATCTTATCATTCTGGAACCATGGACCCAGGTTTTATCTTTTTCACATGTCATTCTTGTATTTGTGAGTGTTGTCTTGACTGACTCGAATAGAAAGATGTATCGCCTGGGCAAGCCAACCATGCTGAGCTTTTCCTATGTGTAGATTTAAGTACATAAATCAGATCGGTGAGGTAAAGATGGCTGAACTTGAATAACGATCTCAGCGCAACGTGAGAGGAGTTTGGGCGCAGTTTCCGACCTGTTCCTTACACTCACAATGCGTAGTACACTCGAAAGCCTTCTTCTGGTTTCGGACGCCATTTCCAGCTTTGTTATTACCATACCCTTAGTTGGTATTTTGGTACGCTACAGAGCACACTATAGCCCAAAGGCCGTTCAGCTCGAATCTGAGGGCGGTGTAGAAGAAGCGCGCACAGGACCTACTCTCAGTGGTTACTTCTCAACTCTGGACAGGGTCTACAAGCTCGAGGTTAGATCCAAGATCGCATACAAAGTCTAAAATACTTATGACTCTAAACATGTCAGGGATGGGCTGGACTCTATAAAGGCGCGAGTACGTTGATGTTCCCAAATGTCTCAGAACGCGTGTTCAGCTGCTTCTCAGTGCCTGAGATCCTAACACTACTGATATTTGCACCTCTAACGATCATACCTACACTTCTCTATGGAACTGGCTCGGGTGAATGGCCCGACAGACTGAAATTCGAGGCACTTGGGTTACCTGTAGGCAGCTAACAAAAAGAGCAATATAAGTTGGATCCAAAGACGCTGATATCACTGATTTTAGGCATTGGTTGCTCTCAGTTGCGCGTCCCTTGTTGTGTCAGTGCCCATCACGGTTCTGTCGTATCGGTAACTCTATACTTGGGAGACACAGAACGATATGACTGATACATTGGTAACATAGTATCATCGTAACGCCCTACAAGCTTTCATGGTTTGGCCTTCGTCAGAGTCTTCGCGTAGTGACGACGCCCGCTGAGCGTGCTCAACCCTGGTTATTGTATCTGACTCCTGGATTACTCGTCGCGCAGTTGCTCAAGGTTGCAGTTGTCGCACCCGCTCTCACCGTACTCCAGCCTATCGTTCTTCCACGTTTGCCTCGTTCGGGAAGAGCAACCGACTTTTATTTCGTTCTTCAGTTCTCAGCATACGTCATTCTGAATGTACTTGCGACTTCTATTGTTGTACCCTTGGAAGTGATTGTGACGCGTTTGGCACTCCAACGTAACCATGCGTCACAGGCTGGCTCTCAAGATTGTGAGCGTGAAACAGAGCCTGTATTGTCTGTCTACTCCGCTGAAGAAGAAGTTATTGGGTCCGTACGACCTTCTCTGTGATCGACGTACTTATGCTGATATTGTGACAGTCTGCGAGACAATAATGACACATACAAGAGTTTCGCCGATTGTCTGAAGAGAATGATATCTGAAGAAGGGCGTGCAACGCTTTTCCGGGCCTGGTGGATCACTTTCATACCAGTATTCGCGGTGGGGTTGTTTGAGGCAGGGAAAAAGTCTAGCTTCCGCATGTAGGTATATCAATTCTGACGTTCATAAGGATAATTGGCAGCAGCAATGATGAGATTCTGAGGGATTCCCTAAACGAGGGTCAAAATTTATTCAGATGTGTGATTGTCGACAGAGTTGTCGACCGACAACTTCCTGTTTTGTAATTCAGTTGCGGTAGAGAAGAGAGGGTAGGGATAAGCCCAAATAGCGGAAAGCGGTAAAGAATATGTCCTCAGTCTGTAAGCTGGAGGAATCGAACCAATTTCATCAGTCTACGGAGGCGGTAACCGTCGGCCAAAGCCGTTGTTCAAAACAAACGTCCACAATTGAGTTTGGATATGTTCTAGACCTTTGAACAATTGATTGTCGGACTGGCAATCTAACGAGGATGTCTGAACCATCTTCTGGCAGTCGCTTGTTGTTGGGTTAGCGTACAAAAATATTTGGACGATTTCTTCCCTGCTTGGAAGGATTTGTGCCACCCGGCACACGCTACAGGGCTCCTACCGAATACTACGATGGGTGGAGGACTTGGGGACGCCGTGCTTACATGCATACCTTAGCACGGCTGTACATACGGAATTAGTAGGAGCGATGCAGATACGATGCCCAAAAGAATGGGAGGATGGGTTGAGAATTGAGGTATATACGATACGTACTAGTAGGTGGTGGTACACAAGTCCCAAGGACTGTGATGGTGTGACTGCGGCCAGAAACACGTTCCGCATTCAGTCTGTTCCTTCTTGCTGCTGACTTTCATTTCCATCCCGCAATCACTTGGTTAGGAAAAATATAATATTAATCTTGGGAAGTAATAAACATATAGCTTCTTCAGGTCATGCAAAGTACGCTAAGTCGAGATGGGCGTCGATCTCGTCTCCAGCGCAAGTCGAGGCATCGGCAAAGGAGACCCAGCTCGAAGACAGCCACTAACAATGAAGGCGATAACCCCACTGAAAGGCACGTCGAAGGTCATAGTTTGCAGAATGGGAGTCAAGAACTCCACGTAAAGAAGCGCTATCAATGTCTGGTAGTGCACCGGCCGGGAGTAGTTGGGTAGTGCCGCCAGTCCTGAGGCAATGTCCGGTGGTCACAGGTGAGTCGTGCATGCCAAAAGTTGTGTCGATTCGTGCTAAGAATTTGCTCTGGGATGTCGCCTACTGTACAATGTCGCATCTCTGTATCAAACATTACTCCTTCTTGGATAGCTGTGCCAAATTTGAACTTTGCCTTTTGTTTGTGAAAGCAAATTTTCCAATGGCGTCGTTGCATTTCGACGGAAATGTCGAGCATCCAGACATGCTGAAGACCGTCGCGTTTTTCCGAGATCTCAAAATGAGATAGATCCTGCAAGTAAACTTGTAGTAGAGCAGAAAACCCATCCTGAACGCCTTTATGGAGTAGCTCCATGAGCATATCTGTACCAGCCAGGTTCCTCTCCCTGAATGATCTTTTGAGCCAGTATGACCATAATGCGTAGATCTCAAAGCTGGGGATACGTAGGTTCGCAACGGTAGACTTCAGAGCCGGTTCCTTGACTGTAAGATAACCAGTATGAACAAGGAATGACCAAAGAGTCGCTGGTTTTATTCTTTCGCGTAAGGATGCGTATGCTATCCGCAGATCCGACTCGATTGGGACATTGATGCATTCGGAAATATCTCCCAACAGAAGCTTTCTACAGTCCTTGATAACTCCCTGATCGACATTGTGCCAAAGGATTTGGTGCAGAATATCACTGGCGCCTATCAAAATCCAAGTGAAAGATAGCACTGTGAGTATTTAAAATGGTATGGCCACACTTGCGAGACTCTCACCTGAATCAACCCACTAATTGTCAATCATCCCGTTGGAAATTGAGCTGGCGATGCTCCACGGATTGAAAAGTGCAGTGTTCCCACCAACCACGTAGCCATTATAAAACAACTCCAGGGTCTCCGTCAGAGAACGCGCCTCATCCAGTCGGTTGCCTGCAGCACACTGAAACGCTGGCGAAATAAATATCCAGCCTTTCTAAGCCTTCACAAAGCTTTATGACTTCATCCTTTATAGATCCGAACGAATCATTATACGCAGCTCCTATCGTGAACATGGTGATGAGTCTTGCGTTATTTGAACCTGAAAGCATGCCGCTTTTAGCGACCGGGAGTATACCCACGCACAGTGCACGCTTGAAATATGGGTTGTCCTACAATTCAGGGGAAGATAGGCTATTGAGCGATAGACAGCATAAGGATGAACAGGACATTTACCTTTAGAAGCGTGGTATAGAACGTCCTCATGATGTTTTCGGCTTCATTTGTGCATTTTTCTTCGAAGGCATGTTGCTGAGGATGATCGTATTCATCGATCAGAACGATTCTTGGTAGACTGCTGCACGGGCTTCATCATCTTGTTTATTCTGCCTGCGGGGTTGCTCTCGTCGCGCTGTCCCCAGAGCTTTTCGATTTGGGACATTACGCCTGTGCAGCCTGTGCAGTACATTCCCGCTGCTTCCAGCGCTGCGTCGGAAAATTCGGAGTAAAGCTCGTTCTCAAAAGCTGTACCGTCGGATGATCAAAAAGCCTTCAGGTTCAGCAGAAGGACAGGATATTGGCCCATGTGCTTCATGCATTCCGTAGATTTAGCAATGTTCATCTGGTCGAAACATTTATCGCGGCGGTCTCGACCGACGGGATCAAAGAAGTATCTAGGTTGGAAGTGAGCCATCGTGACCCATAACCATCAGTGAGAATGATAACAAACTCACTTGAGCATGGTTTTGTCAGATTCATGGATTTGCCGAACCGACGAGGCCTCAGGACAATGCTGACGGTGATGAAAGAGTTCATGGATGAGCCACGAGCAGAGATTCTTGGACCTCATTGGCAAAGATGCTTTCACCGGTAAGCAATGGTTTCCTTGTATTGACGGGATGAGCTGATGGAGGATCAACAGGAGGCGTAGTATCGACTTCCATCATGGCTGTATTCGAGACAACGTCTGTCACGGGTACGCGCACATGTCACCCTCCCCACGCCTCACCCGTTTAATCCGAACTCCGACGACTGTTCTAAACTGGCTGCTATGAGATCGACGTTTCCGCGTTCCAGCGTTCTTGTCCTCGGCGCCAATGCTGTCCACTCTCTCGTTCCTTCTACGCTCATATCACAGGTCGAAGCTCTGCTTGAGAGCCATAGAATTGAAGATGCAACGAACTTGATCGAGAGTCAGCGAAACAAGCTTCAAGCGAACATTTCGATTGATGAGGTTGGTTGGTTGTTCGGTCATTGTACAATATCTTCAATGTCACATACAAGGCAGACGAGCTACGATATGTCTACCAACTGATCGGCTTCCAATGCTTCGCAGAGACTCGTTTTGCAGAAGCTGTAGACTTCTTCTTTCACGGAGAACTGGACCCACGTCTGGTCATCAGTTACTATCCAAACCTACGCGGCTCGATGTTCGCCTCGGATGACTTTATGGATGTATTCGCAGGCGTGGCAGAAAGCATGCCAACAGAAGCATCTGTCGAAGACATCGGTGAGACCTCTTTCTCTTCACGCAATATAACCTTTCCACTCTTTTGCAAACCAAAATACCTACTGCCATTGACATATGCTCTCTTTCTCTCGTCGCGCTCTTGATGTTCCGATTTTTGGAACTGATTCCCAGTTGTGACGAACCTAGTCAGGAATTACTCTCCGCATCTCTCACCCAACACGCGCACCGCACCGGCGACGGTTGAACTCAGAAGGGTTCTAGTGAGGGAAGCCAACGAGACTTTGGAATCCTTCCTCGTGAGATGGCGGGAAAGACGGAAAGCACAGGACTTGAATGGTCATGCTGCCGGTGGCTCTGCAGCCCAGGTAAAGGTTGATCCTACGCTTCAGGCATGTTCATTTGATTTTTCAATAATCCCTGCAACTACTGAAATTTCATGTCAGGTTGTAGACACGGTACTTCTGAAACTCTATGCAGAACTCGAGAAGACTCAAGAGCTGTACAACGCTTTGCTCGAGCCTCACAACGTAATGATTCCTGAGGTAGAACCCGTTCTTAAGCGTAAAGGCCATTACAATGCACTGTGTATGCTCTATCGCGAATCGGGTGATGATGGAAAACTACTTGATGTTTGGTCAAAGTACGCGGCCCCGTCTGTCACTCTCAGCGTGCCTCACATACTCCCTTAGACTCATTGAAGGCGAGTGGACCGACAACGATATTCCTGATCCACTATCAAATATGGTTGCCCTACTAAACGAGAAGCGGGACCGCACGTTGACACAACATTGGGGCCTCTGGCTGATGAAGAGGGATCCTGAAAGAGGTCTCCAGGTACATACTTGTCTCCTTCCTGTTAATTAGTTATCGCTAACAATATTATTCTTTGTAGCTTCTCATGCCTAAAGACACGGGAAAACGTCGAGAAAGGCCAGACGAGGACCTTGCCCTTCTAGAGGCAATTACAGAAGTGAATAAGGAAGCCGGCATGCAGTACCTAGAGTACCTAATCATAGAGC
Organism: Termitomyces sp. T69sscA; assembly: GCA_017657225.1. Classification (NCBI taxonomy): domain Eukaryota; kingdom Fungi; phylum Basidiomycota; class Agaricomycetes; order Agaricales; family Lyophyllaceae; genus Termitomyces; species Termitomyces sp. T69sscA. The sequence goes on along the minus strand of JAGGAQ010000298.1, from coordinate 8,028 downwards.
GCAAGAGCACCGTATGTCCTCTGCCCATGATCATTGATTATCTCCTCCTGACCTCATTCATACCCAGTCTCGGCAGCTGCACAACATGTTTGCCGCATCTTGTATTGAACAGCTCTCCGCCGCCCTCGCACATGAATCAGTGTCAAAACTATGGCGAGCAAAAGGTTTGTTTTATCACACCACTCTACGGGTCTATTGACAAGTACCGCAGCCGCATCGTATGCGTCAAACCGCAGCGACACCTCTTTCCTCTCATACTTTGCCTCAACAACACCAGACTTGCCACATAAACGTACCCGCCTTAAAGCGATCCTTTTCCTCGCCGGATCGGGACTCTATGATCCTGCCGTAGTCCGACCGCTGCTCCTTGAACATCAGAAGATCCTCATGCTTGAGCTAGCAATCATTGATGGCAAAGTAGGCTGCGCCTCATATTACTGAGTTTGAGCTGAAATTATCCTCACCAATCAGCTCGGGCACGACCGCGAAGCGCTCTCGACGCTTGTACACGACCTTCACGACTCGACGTCAGCCGAGATATATTGCACCCTCGGCGGAGATGTTGTAACGCCCAAGGCAGCGCAGACGTTGGTAGAGAGTAACGCGGGCCTCGAGGGATGGGCGATGGCACTGTTTGGTACGAGACTAAAGCATGGATCTGCGGCGGTAGGGATGACGAGGCAGAAGAAGTCCGAGTTGTTGAAGGTGCTGCTGGAGGTCTATCTCGATGATAGGTGAGCATCTGTTCTTGTTCCCAATTTCTGGCTTATGCATGACGGTGTTTTTTCTTCGTGGTTATGCTTTTTCAGAAATGACAATACCCGGCGTGCTGCGCATCTGATCAACTCGCAAGCTATAAACCTCGATGTTTTGGATGTTTGTATCCTTTTTTCGTCTTTTGAACGATAAATCATTTCTATTTTGTAGGTAATACCTATCGTGCCTCCGGATTGGCCACTCGATATGATGTCGTCCTTTCTTGCGCGTTCGTTCCGGCGCACAGTACACGCACGTCATGAAGGCAAGATAATCAAGACACTAAGCTCAGGACAGAACCTCGAGGTATGTATCCCCTTCCATTCCTGCTTTCCATATCGATCCGTGACCTAATCCCTTATGGCCTAGGTCAAAGATCGGACATGGCTGATACTGCGGGAAGAGGGAGGTGTCATTGAGGAGCCGTTGGAGCAAGACGGTGATAGTAGTGGAGAAGTGGCTGGGCCAGAGAGCTTTGATGAGAAGCAAGGGCTCATCAATGGGGAGAAGATTTCATTGCATTTGACAGGCGTTCATGCTGTTAATCATGAGGCCGTGCACGTCGAGAAGGCTGAATGGGGTAGAGAAGGAGATGGGACGCCAAGCAGTGGTGTTAACTGAGGACCCGATATACCGCTGGTTATTTATATGGTATATGCAGTGTCAGTTCTGTTCGTGAATCTGGGTTGTCGCCGTTCGCTGACTCTTGCTATGTGCGCAGTTCTTTGTTGTTAAGTCTTGACGCTCTGTCCGATTGTCTGAGTCAAAGCATGTTCCAATCCCAATGTTCGTGATGATATCAAGAGTCTTCCTTCGAAAAGTTCGTGGTTCAACGACGGTCTTTTCTATACAGTCCGGCTCTATGTCCTTGAAACTCCATGTTTCAGCCATCTCCATCGCCTGCTCCTATCGTACTGTTTTCTACTCATACTATCGAGATCGAAGCGGCTGCTTTGCTCACGTAGCTTACAATAGCAATTTGGGGTCACTAGTTGCGCTCGTGGAAATGATAAACACTGTATTTGTCTTTGATACATGTCCAAAATAGGATACTGTCTGCTGAACAGCACTGAGCTGAATCACAAATGTTATAGCAAACCTGTGACTTGGTCAGGGCGCCTGCAAACCCCCATATTATGAAACATTTCTATACAAAGTGGCGAAGTGTTGGACTAGCGGAATCAAGCAGTCAATGAAATCCTTTGCCAAATGCGCAGGCAACGCGGGTATCGGCGTTGGACTTCGGAATCCTTGGGCTCCGCATGAGTGTGTGTGTCGATATGGAGATGCGGCGATACGATTACTAGTGTGTGGCAAGAAAATCTTCGAAGCTTGGGATGCAGAGTTGCCTATGGCTACATCTATTCGCTAGCAGTGAACTACGAAACAATTTTCTTTTCTGTCAGCGCCATAGAAAAAACAATTGTCAACTCTTGTTCCTGTTCAGCGGAAAACAACAAAAAAAGAGATATATAGCAGCAACTCGTTTCGATCGAGTGACCTCGGGGTATCTCCATATTATGGGCCCCGCGCGCTTCCAACTGCGCCATGCTGCTGTGGGTTGAAATATATCTATGTATCTATAAGAGTAGTCAATACATCGAAAGTCTTCGGAGAAGAAATCATATCGCAAAATTGTGAAGGATCAGTGGTACATACTCTTATTTTCGGGGTGAAATCGGACGCTCGACAAAGTGTCATGTAGTAGTCACCTACTAATTTGAGCCCTTGCATGTTCCGTGAAACATTGAAACGGGATGACCGGCGAACAAGGGGTGGCCGGGCCGATTTACGAGTGGACTGATGGGATAACAATCAGTGGACCGCCACTTCTCACTCTCTCCCTTTTTCGTAACCATGAGCCTATTTTACGCAAAGACACGATCAAGGCCATAATTAAAGCTCGCCATGACTGCTCCTCAGCACAATTTTGTTCTTTCAAACCCCTTCACACTGCTCGACGGCAGCGACGATGATGACGACAGCTCATTGAATTCGTTGCAGCCACATACTCCGAACACCGCCCACCCTGCTTCAGGCTTTCGTGCTCAGCTTAATCACCTTCTTCCTCGTCATGTCTTTTTCCATGTCAACCTTCACGTACATCAGATCACTGACATTCCTCTCGTGAGCGGAGAATTCGCCGTTAAGTGGAATTTTAAGAACGCACATGGTGCTTCAAGCAATAAATCTGGTTCTGGGCTGCTCGAGAGTCTGAAAGCCCGACGTAAAGCGCGCAAAAAGGAGAAAGAGAAGCGTGCAACGGCGTACACAGATTTTCCAGAGCAGGGCGTCTTAGCAGACGCAGGGTCTAACCAAACGGACTCTGTCGATGGCCACGTTTCCATGTACTCTGCGAATACCACAGCTACTTCATCTTCGTCGTCTTCCGGTTCTTCAAAGGCGCAAAAATCCACTGACACCACCGCGTCTTCCTCGGCGCCCGTATTACCTCCATCTGTAAGTGCGCCAACCACACCTGCGCGCGGTCAAACACAATTCTTGCGCCTCAAAGACCATGGAGTTGTATGGGAGCATACTCTCTCTCTCCTTGTACGTATGGACGTCGATAGAGACCCTTTGTCCATGCTATTACCATGCCCAGTGAAGCTTACCGTCCTTCAGCGCGATTCCATGCGTCCCGAGGTAAAGCCTATACCATTTGGCGTAGTCATGCTGGATTTAGCTCAGTACGCAAGTAAAGGAGAAGTAGAACGACGGTATCTACTGAGGGAAAGCAAAACAAACGCGACACTTAAGGTGACATTTCGTTTGATCTCTTATCAACATCCGGGCTAACACCGTCCTGCAGCTTACGACACATCTCACCCATATTCTCAGCACCAGTGCCTCATCATCTGCCCAGCCACATATCCCCATCTCCTCCACATCATCGGCCACAATCACCACCACTACCTCCGTGTCTGGAACCCCAAACTCCACATCCTGTACAACCAATATATTTACCGCTCCGCCACTCCCAAAAGGAGAGATTCTCAACGGAATATCCAGCATCCTCCAAGGGGACTCCCTTCTTGGTGGGTTTGAAGGTGACATGTACCGCGTCCGGCCGAAAGGACTCGATCTCTACGGGCCATACTACGATCAAGAAGAGCTCGAATTCGATATCCTGGGAGGTCGCGCAGCACCTAATTCTCCAGGAAAACGGGCTGAGAAAGATAAGGATAAGGCTAAAGGAAGAAAGGGAAAAGGGAACGACATGGACGCCGCGCCGATACCCGCACCAACACCCGTCCGGACGCGGAAGCGTTCTTCGACACAGTTCTTTGATCCGTCGAGGCTTCCGCTGGCCTATGGTACCAAAACGACTGAACTGCTGATTGAGGCGCTGTTTAACCCTGTGGAGACAAGACATAAGGAGAAGGAAAGCCCGTTTACGGTGTATGTCCCTGATCCGCTCGAGGGGGTACCGAAAAGACCTGCGGCAACGCCACTACAACGCCCGTTGAGGGATTCGCCTACGCCGATCACCAATACCGACATGCGTACGACGTTTATTGATGCCTCGCCGCCAATGTCAAGGTCAAGGTCTGGATCCGCACAGCAGAGAAATCTCTCACCGCCGATGTCCTACACAGTTTCGACATCAGGATCTGGAGCTGCGTATAGTGGAACCACGCTCGAAGCGACTTTGATTGCGCCGGACGCTTCCCCTCTCCTGCCTTCCACATCGTCACGATCCACCTCGTCCTCGTCGTATCTTACCTCTCCACAAGCCTCCGCTACCTCGTCGCCAATGACCACTCCCGGCCCCGCACAGCCGCAGCCACCGCAGTACCCCTCACGCGCCTCGTCGTCGTCATCAAAGAAGCGGGGACAGCCCCAGCCCCAGCCACAGCGCGCAGGCAACACGGGTATTGGTGCCGGACTTGGAATCATGGGGCTCGGCATGGGTATGGGTGTCGGTATGGGTGTTCGTGTGGGTGTTAGTGGGACGCGGCGGATGAGCGTGGATGATGAGAGTCAGGGGGTGGAGAAGGACAAGGACAAGGAGGATCTGAGTACTGGTGTCAAGGCTTGGTTGAGGAGAGCGGCGAAAGGGTCGTCGAGGCCTGGGACGCCAACAACTATTGCTACGGCATCGGTCGGCGCAGCGCCGTAGCTGCTGGATGTATATAGATATTCGTTCAGTTGTTCTGTAAGTATTTTTATTCACTTGTAGTGAGGATACCTATTTACTTCGTTTGATATTGCTTTTACTAATTGCGTGTACAACTTTGTCCGTTAGAATATATTTTGGTTGATTGTCCAGTTATACTGTTCTAACTAATTATAAGACCCACACTGTGGTAGGGTTCGTATGGTTAGGATCCTCGAGTAGATTTATAAGATCCAGATGACTCGTCTGGTTTCGTTGGACCACTTTTCTGCTCATGTTCTCCAGAGCTTTGTGCTGTACGCTGTCCCGGAATACTGTAGTATTTTACATTTGTCTCAACGCCCGTGACTTTCTGTGCCTATATGTCAGCGGAAAAAAAAACGACAGGAGTCTTAACGCCATATCGAAAAAACGATCTCTCTTTCATTTGAAGCCAAGGATGCCTGTCTTGAGGAATACATTTCTTTGCCATGGGCACCTTGCATGTACGGGCAAGCTCTAAACCAACCATTGATGTGTGCAGTCCAACCATACGATACTTATTCCCTCATTTCTAGGAATGCCAACCAGACTATGACATAGAGAGCCTCGTTTTCAGGTCAGTTATCTGCATGCGCTCTCAACCACTTGACGGCATCAAAGAAAGCACCCTCTTTTGCTGCCTTAGCCACAGGATCCGACTATACACACCTTTATTTTCCGCGACACGTGGATTAAAAGAGAGCTAACTCACCAGATTGGCGCGCACAGCAAATCCGTGCCCTACACCAGCAAAGAACGTACGATTGTAGCCTGGGGGATACCTCCCAAATCCAAGGATGTCGTCGGCTTCAGCCTGTAGGGCTGGAGTAAATGCTGTGTCTAGCTCAGCCCTATCAGAATAATTAGTGAATGATCGTAGGATGAAACTTATTTACGTACGTATTAAACTGAATCGGGACATCGGAGTCGTTTCGCAGAAGGAAGAAGTCGTCTGGTACGGTGAGCATCGACGGATGGGCCATAGTGCCAACTTTGATTTTGTTTTGCTGTGAAAGACGGGTAGTATACAGACCTTATAAAAAAGCCTCAGCAACTAGATTACGATGATTCAAGGGAATCACCTCCGAAGCAGTATCCCGTGGCCACAAACTCCGTGAATCCCTCCTCCTGGAGCCCTTCAATGGCAGCCAGAAGCGTAGGCATTGTCTGTGCCTCACCATGGTTGACCGCCCATGCCGTGATATTGAACTGTGTAATGGTTAAAGAGGCCGACAAGACGATAAAAAGCCCACATTTGGGTCGTCAGCAGGAACTGGGTCTCCGTTCAAATAATCAGGAGCGAAAGTGTCAAAGCCATTCGCCGCGAAATCGTCCACCATTAACTGGTGTAAAAAAATTCAGAACAAATTACAATGGAGTATGTTTCACGAACCAAGCTGTTAACCGAAGCTATACCAAATATATCTTTGTACTCATGTCAGGTTTTGAATCAATGTCCAGGGTTTTGACTTACCCGTCAAAAATACAAGTGCCCGTTTTGGGTTTGCAGGAGGATTGGCTCTGGTGACGTAAGTATCCACTCCGTTGATTTTCTCAATGTCACCTAAATCCAGTGTCCCTATTAAGCACTTCTATCACGACGCAAGGCAAGCGTGACAACTTTACCTTTAGGAGTCCCTTCAAACGTGACTCCTTTAATGCAATCATCGGTAAGTGGAATAAAAACACTCGAGACACTGAGAGCGAGTGAAGCAAGGAATAAGATGGTGGCACCAGATTTCATTGTCGCGACAAGCAAGTTCAAGAGGTACCTTTGAAGGGCGGTCCGGTTTTATAGTCACGGCTGGTATGCGTGATCAAGGACCGTGTGGTTCAACACAGATAGCCACCTAAGCAGAGCAATCTGCTATGGGTGATGGATCTCCTGACATTGTATGGGATTGCCAAATACTACCGTTTTTCCCTAGACCTTCAGAACGTCGAACTTTGGTTTCCTCATGAGGGTATAAGGATATGTAATGTTGTGGGAAAATGAAGATTGCAAAGTCTCAAGACCATCGAGGATGTCAACTAAGAACGTTCCTGTGAGAAAGAGTCGAGAAAAGAGGACATGTACTTTCCATGTCCCAATTGAATCAGCGGATGACTAATACCGAAATTTCGACGGTCCGGAACTCCCTCTGGGCGCCTATTTTTTGTTGACCCTTGCATTCACGCGTCGCTATTAATGGATTTCATCATGCCAGGACCTGGCGCTGTTAGAATGCTCTGCCTCGCTTCCTACTTCTACAAGTGGCTTACTTATTGTTGCGGAATCAAGTTCTGCCTTTTGTAGTGGGTAGACTCCAATTCTTCTATCATTTTCGACTTGCAAGTCAAGGCTAGCAAGGGCTAGCATTGAGATATAATCAAGGATCAAATGAGTAAATGTCACAGACCAAATGTATCATTCAAGCCAGTTGGATTGATGGTTGAAGTTGGCTGACACTCATAGCAGTTAAGCTATTAGACAATCAACACACAGAGGTTGGCCCATTATGTGTACGAGCTACGCCTCGGGCCTTCGGCCCGAGTCTTAGCAGTGGGGAGCTTCGCTCCCTTGGGGGCTTCGCCCCCAAACCCCCTCTTGATCCCACCCCTAACCTCGCTTCGCTCGGTCAGGGCCTCGGTTGGCCACTCAAAGCTTCATTCCAGCCTCAACCTCGCTTCGCTCGGTTAAGGCCTCGGTTGGGGGACTCAAGGCATAAGCCAACTCAATGCTTCATTCCAGCCTCAACCTCGCTTCGCTCGGTTAAGGCCTTGGTTGGGGAACTCAAGGCATAAGCCAACTCAAAGCTTCATTCCAGCCTCAACCTCGCTTCGCTCGGTTAAGGCCTTGGTTGGCGGACTCAAGGCATAAGCCAACTCAATGCTTAGATTACTTTTGAGCAACTTGATGTGCGATACAGTAAGTGTAATCATTCAATTCAAGGCTTGATTACTTTTATGCAACTAACTTGATATATACAATCTAAATATACAGTAAGTGTAATCATTCAATAATTGACTAACTTGTATACAATCTACTGATAACTAATTCTACTTATAACTGTAAACCATTCAACATTTCAATTCAAGGCTTAGATCACTTTCATACAACTAACTTATATACTATCTACTAATACCTAAAT
>JAGGAQ010000297.1:0-23375 GCA_017657225.1 Termitomyces sp. T69sscA | reverse complement strand
AGCCCGACGCAACTAAGTGAATAGATTTATACTGATCTAATCAGTTAATCTTATCAGTAAGATTAAAAATAAATCAATTTCGCATCAATGGGCTGGAGGAGTGCCAGGTGTTGCCGGCACCAGTGCTAATGTGGCGGCTGCAGTTGGGGAAGTGTCAGGAATAGCTAGGGCCAGCACTGATGTGGTGGTCATAGGCAGTGTGATAGCTGGGGCCAGTGCTGATGTGGCGGTCATGGCAGTGATGGCCAGGGGGGTGCTGGTTGTGGCAGTGGCTGGTGGCGGTGATGGCTGGGGGTTGCCAAGGTAGTTGACCAGGTAGCGGTCCAGGCCCAGGATGGTTGTAGAGGTGGGTTTGAAGGGGTTGGAGTCTCAGGGCCAGGCCTAAGTCCCAGAGGTTGGTAGCAGGTCATGACAGGTCCCACTGCTTGCACTCTAAGAGTGAATCAAAAGAGGCCTTAAAGAACATGTCCTCAAAGCTGTGAAGGTACTGCAGCACCACAACCTAGAATGCTTGAGTGAAGAACATCTGGGTAGGCTGCTTGCTCAACTAATGCCTGGAATTAATATATTCATTCAACATCCACTTTCCCTGCTTATACTGCTCCCTGTTCAGTGGATTTGGCAAGATCAATTGAGAAGAACTCTGCTCAGAAGTCCTTTTCAAAGACAGTCCATTCTATAAAGCTCTCAACACCTCCAGGACATCAGAGCACATGTAGTGCATATGTAGAGGCCTACCTGGCCTTCTTATATAACAGCACTCAAGCTATCTTCAATGTGTTGGAGTTGAAGGCATCTCTGCTAAGGTGAATGTAGGTGAGGCAGGACTGAAGGAAATGCTCCCCAGAGGCGTGATTGCCATCATACATGCCCAGGAGTGCTGAATGTGGTATCTGCACCCAGGGACCTAACAAAGCTGCCAGAGCTACTGGAGGATCTGCCAGAGCTGCTGGAGAGGGTTTTGCCACTGAAGGTGGTGCAGTAATGAGGGTTAGGTGCTCTAACAGTGCCTAGAAGGATTGGGAGATGTGATCAGTGGTGTCAGGTTCCGCTGACCTTGGGGGCTCAGTCTACTGGGTGAATCCACCTTACGGCTATTCACTGTGTACAAACACAGAGCACCGGGAGTAGCGTGAGGCGTAGGAGACTGAAGCGGGGCGGGGAAGGGTGCGTGGAAGGGTGCCGGGAGTGCCGGTGGGTGAGACGGGTGCCGGTGAGGGGGAAGGACGAGTCCTGGGGGTCGGCACGAGTCCTGGGGAGGCGAGAGAACGAGACGAGCGAGCGCCGGGAGCGAGCGAGTCCCGGGGATCAAGAGAAAAGCAGACGAGGGGACTTAGCGAGTCCCGGGGATAGAATCAGAGTTGGGGAAGTCGGATAACCAAAAGGGGAAGGAGTCGAGATAAGATAGCGGGAGATGGAAATGATTAAGTCGAAGAGGAGAGAGCCGGGAACGAAGAGTCGAGAGAACTTAGAGTAGAAAGGAGAAAAGAGGACAACGAGAATAGATTGAGAGTACGAGATGAGTTGAGACGAGACAGAGAGTCGAAACGAGACGAGTACGAGAAAAGAAGCAAGTAAGTAATGAAACCAGGGCACGAGAGAGACGAACAGAGACGAGAACACAACAAACAAGACGGGGTTACGGTAATATCAAGACTAGAGTACCTACTTACTACTCTGCGCCTTATATACTACGTAGTACGTATGGCCTGGGGGTCAGGCCCGGGTTCCAGCAGCGGGTCGTGGCGCTGGGGCTTGGGATGAGACCCGGGGGCCATGCGGGACGGGGCAAGGCTAAGACATGTCACGCGGCGCGGAGGTCTCGTACTGGGAGTGCAGAGACACGCGGTGGTGGGGCGGTGAGGAGGGAGCGGGAGCGGGGCGTGGCAAGCGGAGGTTGGTGGCAGTGATGCACGATCATGATGCATGATGGGGGGTCTCAGCGCGGGTCGGAGGTGACGGGTGGTGCCGGCGCTGATGTGACGTGATAGCCAAGACCCGGCGCTGATGTGGCGGTCACAGCAGTGATGGCCGGGAGGTGCCGCGAGTGGCGGTGGCTGTGGCGTTGATGGCCGGTGATGGCCGGTGATAGCCGGGGGAGTTGGCCGGGTAGCGGTCCAGGCCCGGGGTGGCTGTGGGGGTGGTTTTGGGAGCGCTGGAGTCCCGGGGCTGGGGCTGAGTCCCGGGGGTCGGTAGCGGGTCGTGACAAGTGGTCTGACAGAGAGTGGAGAGTTTAGTTGCATGATGGATGAGGGAAGCTTGAATCAGTTGCATCTGCATCTCTAAGTGTAGCAAGTAAGTCCAGGCCTCATTCTGAGGAGCTGAAGCATCCAAAGGAGTGTTTGGATTGGCAAGCTGAGACTTAGAGTTTTATAAGTATTCAAGCCTGGTGAGGAAGCAACAAATAGGGGCCCTGTTAGGAGACTTCCATTTTTGGTTTACACTGGCTTTCTCCTTGAGGCACTTTACTACACTTCAGCCCACCTCCTGCACCACTTTTCAGAACCTCCACAGCTCACTCTAAACCTCCAGGGCTTGCTCTAAACCTCTAGAGATCTCTGGAGATCTCTGGACCTTGTTTCCTTTTAGGAAGCCCTCAAAACTTTCCACACTTTCTATTTGATCATTATCCAAGGTTAAGGTTAGCTCTGGTCACCTATACAGTTGCTCTCACACCTTCACCACCTGCTGGTGTGCTGCACTAAGCAGTGGGGATCCTCAGACTTGTTCTTTTCCCTCTGCCAAGTGATTAGTCACTATTGTATTATTGATTATCACTCCTAATATAACTTTGGATTTCCCTCTGCTAGTTGTGTGATTGAGCCGCAACTCCTGGAGGTTGCCCTCACAACCAGTTTCTGGACTGTGTCCAACTCTACTCTGAGTGTAGTCCAAGGATGCGCCCACTCTTAGCACATCTGAATGACCACATGGCCTGCTCTATCTCCTTCCATCTTCTGTTAGTCAGCCTTGATGAGTCATATGCATGGACTTTACTCCACATCAATTATTGTTGGTCATACTCCATTACATATCAGGGCCCAATTAGTTAAGCAGTATTAGTAACAGCACAGCCACCAATGTAGTATATAAAGGCAGCCTGTGGATTGAATATCTCCAGGCTGAACAATAGCAGTGATCTTCTGGCCTACACACTGGACCAACTGTAAGCTCTCTACACTACTGGCACCCAATTATGTTTCCTTGGAAAAAAGTGAAAAGGAAACTTGTTATGCCATTTCTAATGTGTCAATTTCTGATGGAAAAAGTAATTGAACAAAGAAGATTTGCCTTTTTCTATAGTAAAAAGCTGGCCATAAAACAGATGACAGGTTTCTTTGATTCTTTTTCCATCAGAAACATATTCTGGCCCCAGGAGTGCTAGTGATGTCCAACCACTTGGTTAAGCCCTGCCAGTTCCCTGTCTGACTCTTGCCTGCCTCTACACCTGCTCAACTCCCACTTGTCACTGGCACTTGCTAGCTCTGTGGAAGGAGTTTTGCAGACATTAAGTGCTCCCCTTATAGTGGTGGCCTTAAACAAAGCAGCTCACCATCACATAAAAGCACACATTGAAATACAATTCCTTTTATTCCATGCCTCCTTTGAAAAGAACATGACATGATTGATCTAATTAATTACAGAATTCATTTTTTTGTCTATGTTACAATTACAATATGAAACTATCCAAATGCTACTAGGAATATCAAATGCTACAATTTACAACTCTTTTATATTCTGAATAAAGGAAATGTAAGTCTAAAGTCATACATGTATAAACAAATTGGTGAATTATACCTTCAGAAATTCATTGCCTTGAGCTGCTTAGTGTTTCATTCCTTCATGGTTTCTATTTCTGAGGTATTTGTTGTGATAGTTTCAGCCAGACGCAATTAGTCACAGAATTACATCATTTTTTCTGAGATATATGTGTTAGTGAGATGTTCAAAATAGAAAAAATAGGACTTGCATGAAAGCTTCAATGTTAGCATACTGCTTACTCCTAAGCAGAGTTAACAAGGGCAAAGAAGGATTGAGAGGGATCAGACTAAGAATTGCAATCAATGGAATCAGAGGACATTGGATCAATACCTTATTGCAGACAAGAAGATCATATATATTGACAGGTCTTTGAAAACATATATCTATCTTTTTTCTTTTGCAAAAATATCAGGTCCTATCAAGTCTCTGTACTCACTAAGAAGGACATCCAGTCCTCTTACAACAAACCATAGCTGTATTGCCAAGATGTTCAACAAAGCAGAAGATAGTCGTAAGGGCAAGGCTTAATATCTGCAAAGCAACAAGCAAGAGTTGGGCAAGGGACAAGCAGAGCAAGCAGAGAGTTGGATGTTGCTAGAGAAGCTTACAGTTAATTCAATGGTTACATCACTATTGACTTCTTGATTTATCAAGGAAGAATAAGCATTTGCACAGTCAAACTTTGCACTATCGCAAAGGACTGCAGGTTAATGAAGTCACTCAAATGTGGAGGTCCTTGAACTTGCCTTTAAGTTATTGTGAAACTACTCAACCATATACAGTCCAAAATCTCACTGGTGTTAAGCAATAGGTGTGACTGTAATAAGCTTTTCTTTGATTGCAACATATACTTCGATGTATTTGCCTTGCAGAAGGTGAGTTTCCAGGTAAACTACATCAAAGGTATAGGCATGGTTGATTCATTTTGGCAGAATACAATTAACAAGCAAGATACAAAGTACATCCTCATTTGTGATATTTGCAGCTGTGGCATCATTGTAATGAGGAGCAATGAATACAATGTTGTCCTTGACCATGAGCTTCATTGTATTCTGTGGCTAGGCAGCACTGTATGCTGCCATGGCCTCTTGATATAGTCTTGGCCACTGATGACACCCAAAATGTGATAAGTACTGCTAGTGTAAAGTTCCACTTAGTGTATTGTGAATAGCATCAAGCTTGCTATAAGGAAGAACTGGGCAGAATTCCAGAAGAACATGATGTTAGTAAAGAGTGGAAGTTAGGAACGATAAAAAAGTGCTTAGCAATAATACTACATGCTAGAGTGCTAGCCATAGGTGCTAGGTGCAAATATAATTTAACACTGACATAGTTTCCAATTACAAGACAAAGCACTGAAATAGCACCTTGGCAATGAGCAAGATAGGCAAAGCTCAAATGTTCTCTGAAGCATAGAGTATAAGATCTTGGGATAAAGGGTAACTTGTTATTACCAGGTAAGTAAGTACAGTTTCAATGATAAAGTAGTATGCAAACTTACCACCAGTGACCAAAGGTTGCCAAAGTAGCAGACTAAGTAAGTAGACTATATATAGCAATCTTTGCTAGGGTATGGGCATTGAAAAAACAATTAGCACCAGAAGTTTTGTTCTCTGTCCATGTTACATCACTCACAAAATGTGAAAAGAAAAACAAGAAAAATGCAATTGTTCATCACATCTTGTCCAACCAAAATAGAAGCTGTGTGAAATAATGTGGTTGCTAAGGTACTGCAACAAGGTCAAATAAGCAGTGAAATCAATAATTAAATAATTGAAAAATGAAAAAATCTGTATCAAATTAAGTGTATGATCTGTGGAGATTTTGAACTCAAGCCCTCCTATAAAGCAGCAGGGATTACATGATCAGTAAGTCTCAAAGAAAGCATATCACATGACTGTTCAAAAAGATTGGAATAATTCAAATAGGTTTGGATAAGTGGCTTATTGTGAGATTTGAACTCTACTCCTTGTATGGGTACTAAGTTGACTTTGGTGAGAGTTATTATTAGTCCACAAGCACTTGCATTAAAAACCATTAAGACTAATACAGGCTCTAATACAAGCTCATCACTACACTAAGACAATGCCAAAAGGCCTGCAAATCAAGAGCATTCCTTGCTCTGAAATTCCAGACCTTGCATGATAGCATGACTCAGTGTGACAGTGAATGCAATAGACCATATCCAACACTGAGTTCTGCATGCTTGATTGGCTGAGGTACAGCACATTTTCCAACTTGTCCAGGTCAAAGGTATATCTAATATTTCAAGAGTCAAATCCAGTGAAAGTAAAGAAGGGCTTCCCACATTTTTCTCCATTCCAGGTACCCCTTGCGCATTTTTATAACTGCCAAGTCCATGTGATTAAAACTGAGGTCAAGCAGAGGAGTGATGTGATCATACTCCACAGTGCACACCAACATCAGCAGAACAGCTAATTCATTACTTGGTCGAATAAGGCCTCAGATCTGTTGGAAGAGAAAACTAAGATTATTGGAGTTGAATTGGACTTGATAGTTAATATAAGTATGACTTAGTATTCAAATGCTTGGCTAGACTCATAGTTGTGAAACTATCCGTGTGTATATCTTCAAATATTGTGCTATCCAAGGAATATAATTTAATGTCAATCCTAAAATAAGGGGATTTTTCGGTGGTATGCCAGATTGGATATTTCTGACTAAAACAATTCTTGTTTTCATTTTAAAATGCTATGCCATCCAAGCAATAGAATCCAATGTTAATCATAGGATAGGTGGACTTTATAAAGGTATGCCAGAATGGAAACTCTGTTTTTAGATACTATAAATAGTATCTCAGGGTAGTCTACAGTTACAATCCTTGATAATGATTTTGATTGAATGTATTCAATAAGTCTGAAGAATCTTTCTGAGCATTCTCACTATTTTCCTCGCCCCCCCTTCCATGGTTTACTCATGAAGAAAAGGTGGATGCAGCACATGCACATTTTTTCGTCAGTGAAGTAGTCATATTAAATCCAAGGATGAGTATTTTATGTCAACTAGCACCATTCCAGCTCTAGTCAATATGGGCTTAGGCCTGACTCTGGGCTCTAACTCAACACGCTGTTACATTTTCAGTCTAACTAGTCTGTCAACTAAATGGTCAACACCCTGAGCTTTCTAACATGACTGTGAATCATTCAATTGTCAGCATTCCATACTGATATAAGACGATTTTTCTCGCTCTACTTTAAGATTGATAAATTGTATCAGATTGCAATGTAATCACAAAGTACCAATTATTGTAGGGGAATATAATTCCATCTCGATGTTCTGATGATTTTGGTCCAATGTTAGGATAGGCTTATAAGGTGATCTCAGAATTGGAGCAATAAATTATAGATTCAGGTTGTTTATTAGGCTTCTCAACAGATTCCATACATTGTCACTATTATATTACATTGTACGTCTTACTTAGCCTTACTTGGCGAAGTCAAATCAGTGCCGTTTGGCTGGTGAATTATATAGCACGGGTGTGATGACAATTGAGGCTGATGCGTCGAAATCCACGCAACGAGTCCTCTGCATTGAATATATGGTCGACCGTGGCCAATGCTGTGCAACCCATGATCCGGCGGGGTTACCCATACCCCTTGACAGCTTGAAGCCAATGCTGATTCTTGCTAATACTTTCAATCCTTCCATTTCAACAGACTCTGTGTCACTTATTCTGCTGTATAAGAGGACCAAATACCCTGCCTCTTCTTTGTGTCTCATGATTGTAGAGATAAGGACACATTAGATACACTATACCGGTACGGAATTGGCCGCTTCCCCAATTAGTAAAGTCTTAGGACCTTTGAATTGACGTGCACTGTATCGACTCCTACATAGTGGTGCTGCACAAGAAAGATTGTATACCTGAGCAAGTCTATTTTCCTAAGTGTGTCAGACGTCGTGAGTGATATGTACGTCACGACTATACATGACATCAGGATAGGCTTCGTGCATGTCATGCGCCACAACTATACCCATGGATCTATTTGGCACTGCTTCAGCTAAATCGGGGTGAACCACAGGTGACAAGGCATCTCCATCTCTCGATTGCCTGATTATATTCTGCTATCCTCTGTGGTTCAGTGACATAACTACGCAGCCATAGGACCAGGATTCTTACAAGTGTTTGTGCGAAGCAATTGCTTAATGCGCCTAACATATCATCCACCTGACGTTTCGTGTAAACGGGACCATCTTTGGTCCTTCGTGGACTCGCATTGTAGTGGTTTGGATCTCGTCGTGGACCCGGACGTACTTCAAACTGGTGACGTCTGCCGTCCGGTGCTTGTCCGATATCTGATGACATCGACGAAAACATACCCCCCTGAGTGCTCTTCATGAACAGTAGAAACAATCCGCAGTAAATACAGGGCTTATAGGAGGACGCGGAAGGGTACCGACCTCAGAATTGGCATAATAAAGAGAGGGAATAAGAGAAGGACTCGTCGAAGATGTACAGGAAGGCATCGACCAACGCAACGTCTGATCGATTTCACTCATCGAGGTTTCCTGGAGGACTTGTGAGATTGGCGGAGGTGTCAGGATGGCTTCAAGCAGTGGAGGGGGAGTCAAGTCTCCAGAAGTAGTACAGATGTTGCTTTGCAATCTGGTGATAGCTTGCGAAAGATATTCTGGTGGGCCATTCCTTGCCTCCTCCGCACAAGTAAGGATGTGTAGATGGAATTCATCGCTAGATACGCAATATGCCTCTGAGTAGTCTGCATCGAGAGGAGCAGTGGACTTACCTATGAGAAAATTCTTGACCACAGACAGTGCATTTGAAAGGCATGCTTCGTGTATCTGATTCGCTCAGATGAGCTCAAAATTCTTTGCAAGGAGTCATGAACATTACGAATCGCGTAGTGTCTTCGTAGGTTGGATCGCCTGGTAAACGGTGCTTGA
This sequence comes from Termitomyces sp. T69sscA, assembly GCA_017657225.1. Taxonomy (NCBI): domain Eukaryota; kingdom Fungi; phylum Basidiomycota; class Agaricomycetes; order Agaricales; family Lyophyllaceae; genus Termitomyces; species Termitomyces sp. T69sscA. The sequence continues at coordinate 14,690 of JAGGAQ010000297.1, read as the reverse complement.
CATTTTGGGCAGTGGTATACACCAGCGCTTGCGTCTCGAGCAAGATCATCAAAGTGCGGTTGCTTATGGGTCGTCGAGAACATTGTCGTTGATCACAGGTCTCTTTTACTTAGCATGGTTTTTATTGTCGATGACCATGCGCTCTCCAGGAGTGATAGAACTCTATACTCTGTCAGACGACATATGTCCCTGCTAGTGCCGTCAGAGTCTGGACCATGTACGTGTGAGAAATGAGTAAAAGCTCCATGTCGATATGTACTATTCGCTCAATTACCCGTACAATAGTCCATCACGACACCCCCCATAGCCGTGCCACATGGGCATTTTGTTGGATACGGAATTAGATCTCAGATCCCAGCCTCCAATGCAGCAGACAGCATGAATTCTGGTTGCTTCTGATCTGAATCTAAAACCTGAACGTTACTTCCTCCTCACCTGCTTGCTTCATAGCATGGAGGATAGAAAACAGCATCTGCCCTGACTTTATGGCTAGAAACGTCTTGTTGAATGGTGACGTGATATATCCAGCCGGACAGGTATATCCACGTTATTCATATCCTTTTTAAGGCTGATTAGTTTAATACTTGTTCTTCATGCTATTCGTGTCAATCATCATCCGGCGAGGATATCGCACACATTCCACAATTTACATTTCCGGTGCAATGGAGCTTGATAAGACTGTATAATACGAAAGGAATCCCAAGACTAAAGGCAGGGTTTTGATAGTTCTGTTCCCAGTTTTTTACTCTTCATTATTAATTTGAAGACAACACAATGTTTGACAACTCGTTACAGAGCGAGGACCGATTGGTCAGGAGATACATCTCGATATCTCCTAAAGATGACACAGAAGCGATGTGCCAGGCCGGTGAGGCCGGTCCTTTGATGGGTGGACGTTATGTACAGCTTCGAATTTTGAGAAGATACTCCCCAATTAAACAACATGAATCTGATTCAATGGTCCAAAAACTCGAAAATGTTATTTAAGCTTCAATTGTACGGCATGTTATTGATTTCTGCGTAGAAACTTGATCCTAAAAGCTGGAAAACGCCGTGTTTCACGAGAAAGGAAGTTTGAGACAAATGATCAACAAATAATCCGAACCGTGCCCGTGCCATAAGAATACGTTGGTTCTAGAAGAAGCGAGCAACGTATAATGCTTGAAGTATTCAAGAGTGTCAGAAATCGAGACCCTACACAATAATAATCCTTAGTCTTTTATAAGCGACTCGATTAAACTGTACCTATAGACACAATAGATTAATAATAATCAGTATAAGTAAGTCTTTTTGTCCGATGTATTCAAGATAGTAATTCACCCTTAGTCTCGTATAAGTGACTAAGGGTGTTGCGCGTATGTAGTCGATATATATATGTATCTACGTCTGTTGTCCGACTGAGAGAAGGAAAGCGGTCAAAGAGAAAAAAGGTCTTTGTCAGTGGACAAAGCGGTCGATCCCGGTTGGCCCTCAAGGAGCGCACTGGCCGGTGTGACAATCAACAAAGAGACACCTTTCATGATAGACCGGACCTATGACGAACAAGAAAATGCAAGGATAGAGACTTGATGGCTGACCGTGGAGGACGAAAATAGGACCGTGGAAACGGGAACTCTGACCGGTGGAAGACGAACGCAACAAGAAGACTTGAATTAGCCGACGACGGCTGTGCAACGTAGTTTAGATAATCCCCGACTCTCTTACGTAAGTAACGAGAAGAGGGTTATGCGCCCTCGTAGTGTGCGGGGGATTTGACCAAACAAAATCACAGCGGCTAATTTGCAGGTGCAAATTTGCGCAAATTTGCGTTAATTTGCACCCTTCTTCTGGATGGGTGCTAAAATGGGGGGTGAATTTGGTCAAATTCACAGCTGGTTTCTAAAAAGTAATTTGCACTGGTACCATGTCATAGGTACTTACCTGCAAGCACAGTGTGAGATGATGAGGTTGACTCTGCCATTACCTGCAGGTATAGATGAAATAATCTAGGCAATGGAAGTAGATTGACAAAGAGATGGCCAGTGTGTGATATTGATGTGATGATGTGAATTGGCATGGGGTGTTGATCTTTGCCCAAATTAACCCTGGGCAACCTAACTCTTGCTTGATCTAACTTTGTACTAGGTCATGTGTCTTCCATAGAATTTTTCTAGAACTTTCTAGATCAAGCTAGTTGAGATGCATCTATGTCATTGCATCCCAACACTCTGCACTTCTTGCAACCCCAGATTGGGTAATCTTAGTGGTGCATATGTTTGCTTCTGGTATGCATGGTTTTGTTCAGCCTCTGTCTAGTACTGGCTGTGTCACATCATCAACATCATCACCAATATATCATTTACAAGCTCGGTGTGTTGCAGCACCATGTTGGAGAAAACTTAGTGTCTCATCAATCAAGAAAAGTGTTATATAGCTTACACTATACACTGGAGTTCAGGTTGTCATTGACTCATAAACTCCAGGTATGTTGTTTATTTATTTTAGATGTTTGTACTTACTGAAATACAATTTGTCTTTGACTCACAAACTCTGGACTGTGATAATTGATTCTAGAATATAATCTACTTTTGCTAGACAATATGCTGCATCAAAAGTCTGTTGAAACCCTGTGTTTGTATTTTTAATTCTCTCTGCAAAGTCTGCTCAAACTTTGCATGCATTATTTCTTCCTTGGTTGCTGATACATCATGATGTTTTTGTGTTACAGTACTCCAACAAGTTGAATATTTATTTGTTGTCTTCTTTCATACTTATTCAGCAGCAGCAAAAATAAGACCATTGTGCACTAAATCACAAAAATCATGTGTGTCACCTATTAGGGAGCAGTTGAGACATTGGAAGGAAGGAAGGAAGTAGATCACCAGTGAGGTCCACACAGGAACAGCTGGGCCCATACTACATACATGTAGTTGTGTCCCTAGTATGCTATGAACATCCATTCTCATTGAATGTTGTAAAGATCTTCATCCCTAAGAAGTGATGTTTGTTCTCTGTTCAAGTTATATGTGTTGAAGAACATCTCACACTACCTGGAAATAAATGTGACACTCTTGATATAAGATAGTTCCTATAAGCAATTATCAAAATCATCTGATTTTGTTCAAATATTAGAAGTTAGGTACATGGGGCAGTGATCATGTCAAAAATGCATCTTATATAAAGCTGCTTGTTGCCTTTGCTGCTGTCTTTGAGTTCAAACTTAAGGCATTCCAGTTTCAATGAACAATGATGCAATCTGAGACCATAACCCAAGTTCAAGGAGACATCTACAGTACATGACTTGGATGTCATCAAGCAGACTATCAGGGATGACTTTGCACTCAAAAAAAAGATGGAGGTCCACTTTGTCAGGTTTCGCTGACCACGGAGGCTCAGTCCACTGGGCAAATTCCTTACGTGGTGCACACAATGTCCACAGACACAACATACTGTCAAAAGCACAGGGCATAGGAGACCAGAGTGGGACCAGGAATGCAAGCAGGGGATTGCCAGCCATGCCAGGGCAGGGATATGAGTGCCGTCAATGGAGAAGAGGGGTGGAAGACAAGTGCCAGAGTAAGTGTGAGTCCTGGAGATGTAAGAGAAGCGGAACAAGCAAGTGCCAATGCACAAGTAAGTCCCAGAGTTAATAAATAGAAAGCCAGGGCAAGTGCAGGGACTCAGCAAGTCCTGAGATTGAAGGCGGGAGACGTGGAGATCTAAGCAAGCCAGAAAAGGAAAGAGTCAAGATAAGATAAGGAAAAGGGGAAACAGAGCAAGTTAAGACAAAGGCAAGAGATGAGAGAGAAGAAAAGGAACTTAGAGACTTGAGGCAAGAAAGAAATAAAGCAGAGATAGATTCAGAGTACAAGATGAGTAGAGATGAAGAGAAATGAGGCGATATGAGGCAAGTACAATACAAAACAAGACAGAGTCAGGGAATGGAAACCAGAACACACAAGACTGCAAGACAGAGACAAAACACAAAACACAAAATGAAAAGTATGGTAATATCAAGACTAGAGTACTACTTGCTACTCTATGACTTATATACTGTATGGTAAGTAGGCCCCAGGGCTTAGGTCCAGGTTCTGGTGACAAGTCATGGCACCGGGGCTTGAAGTGAGACCTGAGGATTGTGTAAGGCAACAGCGGAGGTTGAGACATGTCATGCAGTGCAAAGGAAGCTCTGAACAGGAAGGTCTTGCTTTGGGAGTGCAGAGACATGTAGCGGCAAGGAGGTGAGCAGGTGAGCAGAAGTGGAGCATGGTGTGCAGAGGTTGGACTGGCAGTGATGCACGTTTGTGATGCATGATGGAGGCCTCAGCACAGGCCTGAGGGAGCACTGGCACTAATGTGGCAGCTGCAGTTGGGGAAGTGCCGTGGATGGCCAGGGCTGGCGCTGATGTGGCGGTTGTGGGCAGTGATGGCTGGAGGGATGCCAAGGGTGGCAGTGGCTGGTGGCAGTGACAGGCAGTGATGGCCAGGGGCTGCTGAAGTGGCTGGTTAGGTAGCGGTCCAGGCCTGGAACGGTCATGGAGGTCGATTTGGAGAGGTTGGAGTCCCAGGGCCAGGGCTCAGTCCTGGAGGTTGGTAGTAGATTGTGACACGCTTGGGCCATGCAAGTTCATGTCATCAGGAGTTGTGAGGTCCCTAAAAGAAAGAAATGCTCATGAGCTCTGCATCCTTTGGAAGTCAAAACCCCCCAAGGTTGGAGAGAACTATTGTACTACAATTAAAATTGGTTGTTATAGCAGTGTTCATTGTGCTCATTGCACTCAAAGTTACTATCATGTTTATTGTAGTCTGCCAGTCAATCTGACAGCCATGTGCTCCATTGCTTGTGAGTTGAGCTATAGTGATGTGTGAATAAGATAATTCAGCCATGATCTATGAAACAGCATGGAAACATTTTCAAGAAGACCAATACCCACAAGCAATGCTCTCTTTTAGTGTTGTGGTAGGTGTTAAATGTGGGCTACAGAACTTGAATTGGGACCACTCTTTAATGTGCACAAAATGCCTAGAGTCCTTTGCTTGAATGATAATCCAAGCAATCATTCTGGATTGGAGTTCCTCAATCTCAACACTTGCTCAATCAATAAAATATCCCCTCAATTTATTTACCTGATAGACTTATTTTCCTTTCCTTGTTTTATAAGTCTGCTCATTGGATATAATTATTTATTATTTATATTGTAATCTAATCTATAATCCATAAGTGTCAAGGATAGTGCTTGCCGCCGCTACAATTATGTAATATACACTATGAACCTCTTGCTGCAACCCAACCTCCAACTGAAAAGTGACAATGAGCCTCAGATGCACGTCATAGGACAAGAAAGCAACTTTATTGAAGTATCTATGACAAACAAGAAAAGTGACAATGCTAAGTAATATTTGGTAATTATATACATTTATTCAAACCATTTCCTGGAATAAAATGTTATCTCTTTACAACTCTCTAGCCATCAGAAACAGCATGGAAATTTTTCTAATATTTCATTAGATATTTCTTCAATAAAGTAAACCAATTTACTCTCAGAGTATGTATCAAAGGACAGAATCTTTCTAGGTTTCTTCTCATATAATTTTACCCTCTTTCTTCATTAAAATGAGAATTGAAACTTGTAACATGACTGTCACTCCTTGTCAGGTTCCGCTGACCACGGGGGCTCAGTCTACTGGGCGAACACCTTACAGCTAATCACCGTGTACACAAACACAGAGCACCGGGAGGAGCACAAGGCATAGGAGACCAAAGCGGGACGGGGGGTGGTGCATGGAAGAGTGCCGGTAGCGCCGGTGGGTGAGACGAGTGCCGGGGAGGGTGAAGGATGAGTGCCGGGGGTTGGCGTGAGTCCCAGGGGTGCAAGAGAATGAGACGAGCAAGCGCCGGTGAGCGAGCGAGTCCCAGGGATCAAGAGATAGTCAGACGCGGGGACTTAGCGAGTCCCGGGGATGGAAACAGAACCGGGGAAATTGAATAACCAAAAGGGGAAAGAGTCGAGATAAGATAACAGGAGATGGAAACGGTTAAGTCGAAAAGAGAAGAGCTGGGAATGGAGAATGAAGAGAACTTAGAGTGGAACAGAGAAAGGAGAGCAATGAGATGAGATTGGGAGTACGAGACGAGTGGAGACAAGACAGATAGATGAAACAAGATGAGTACGATGAGAAAGAAGCAAGTAAAAGTAATGAGACCGGGATGCACGAGAGAACGAAACAGAGACAAAACACAACAGACAAGACAGGTTATGGTAATATCAAGACTAGAGTACCTACTTACTACTCTGCGCCTTATATACTACGTAGTACATATGGCCCGGGGATCAGGCCCGGGTTCCAGCAGCGGATCACGGCGCTGGGGCTTGGGATGAGACCCAGGGGCTGTGTAGAACGGGGCAAGGTTAAGACATGTCGCGCGGCGCAGAGGTCTCGTACTGGAAGTGCAGAGACACGCAGTGGTGGTGCAGTGAGGAGGGAGCAGGAGCGGGGCATGGCATGCGGAGGTTGGCGGCAGTGATGCGCGATCATGATGCGTGATGGGGGTCTCAGCGCGGGCCGGGGGTGACGGGTGGTGCCGGTGCTAATGTGGTGTGATAGCCGAGACCCGGCGCTGATGTGGCGGTCATGGTGGTGATGGGCGGGGGATGCCGTGAGTGGTGGTGGCTGTGGTGGCAACGGGCGGTGATGGCCGGTGATGGCTGGAGATGCCGCAGGTGGTGGTGGCTGGTGGTGTCGATGGCCAGTGATGGCCAGTGATGGCCGGGGGAGTTGGCCGGGTAGCGGTCCGGGCCTGGGGTGGTCGTGGGGGTGGTTTTGGGAGGGTTGGAGTCCCGGGGCCGGGGCTGAGTTCCGGAGGTTGGTAGCAGGTCGTGACACTCCTGGGGCCAAAATATTTCCCTGATGGAAAAAGAATCAAAGAAACCTATCATCTTTTTCTTGGCCAGCTTTTTACTATAGAAAAAGGCAAATCTTCTTTGTTCAATTACTTTTTCCATTAGAAATTGACACATTAGAAATGGCATAACAGGTTTCCTCTTCACTTTTTTCCAAGGAAACACAATTGGGTGCCAGCATCAAAACCAAACTATTACATCTCTATTATCTCCCATTGGCTGCACTCTGAGACCCATCTCCACATTCTATTCAAGCACTTCTTATTCAAAAAGAAAGGATAAATTATTGAAGAAAAAACCTAGAAAGAAAAAGGTTCTGTCTTTTGATGCATACTTTGAAAGCAAATTTAGTTTATTCTCTCCAAAGAAGTATCTAATGAAATATTAGAAAAATTTCCATGCTGTTTCTTATGGCTAGAGAGTCATAAAGAGATAACATTTTGTTCCAGGACATGGTTTGGATAAATGTATATAATTACCTTACTTTTACTACAAGAAGTTGCTTATGTATTTCCCATCAAAAAATGACATAGAAGTAGCATGACAGCTTTCTTTGTCACTTTTTCCAAAGGAAACACATTCCAGCCTCAGCAGTGAAGCCATGTTTGTCAGGAGATTGGTTTTCATACTCCATCCAACTCTACTCCAAGCTTAGTCCAAGGATGTGCCCACTCTTAGCACATTTGAATGACTACTTGGCCTGCCCTATCTCCTTCCATCTTCTGGTAGTCAGCCTTGATGAGTCATATGCATAGGCCTTACTCAGCATCAATTATTGTTAGTCATAGTCCATTATATTCTGGGGCCCAATTATTTAAACAGTATTAGTAACAGTACAGCCATCAATGTAGTATATAAAGGCAGTCTATGGATAGAATATCTTCAGGCTGGACAATAGCAGTGTTCTTCTGGTCTATGCACTGAACTGACTGTAAGCTCTTTAATGACATCTGCTGGTCCCTTGTCTGACTCTTGCCTGCCTCTACACCTGCTTAACTCTCACTTGTCACCAGCACTCACTAGCTCTGTGAAAGGAGTTCTGCAGATGTTAAGCCCTCTCCTTACAATGTTTCCTTCAAACTAAACAGATGTGCCAACAAACTCACTAAACAAACTGCACAAGGCAGCTCTTCCAACTTGAAGTCCCTCCCCCCCTAATTGTGCCACTCCTCCCTTCCAGCCATTACAACCACCTCACAATAAACAGCACTAACCTCTCTGTAGAAGACCTGGAAAAAGGGATTGAAGAAATCTGTGAGATACTCCTGTATACATGTAATTGACCAGTCCCTCCCTTCCAAACACTACCTGAACCTGATTAAGTCCCTTGACCAGCATCACTCTGCTCTCCTCATGCAACTCTGCACCAGGCACATTGCTCTTGACCAACATCTCTTCTGGATCCACAAATTGGAATCCTCAATTTACTCACACTGCCCAATCTTAGGATAGAGACCATTCACTACCTCCTACTAAAAAGCCTCCATTACAAACACAAGAGAAACCTGTTACAACCAGCTGCCTACCTCCAATACTGAGCCCCAGTCCTGGAACTCCCACTTCCTCAAACCAGCTCCATGACACTCCCAAAGGCATGCACTGCCTGGACCACTACATGCTTGGCCACCCTTGGCAACCCCTCAGCCATCACTGTCTGCCAATGCCACATCAGCACCAGCCCCAGCAATTCTCAGCACCTTCTCTGGCCTCCACTGAGCACCCACCATGCATCATAACCAATACATCACCTCTGGTCTAACCTCCATGCACCAGGCCCCCTCCTCTGCTCAACTCCTCACCTCTTTGCTATTTCATGCCTCCTGCTTGTCCACACTCCCAAAGCAACACTCTTTCTTTGAAAGCTTCCTTTGCAGCATACAATCTATGCCACTGTCATGATCTTGCACAATCCTTGGACTTCACTTGAAGCTCTGGTACTATGACTTGTCACTGGGGCCCATACCTGTATCCTGGAGCCTACCTACAACCTATTGTATATAAGTTGTAGTGTAGCTTCTGGTACAGTGGTCTTGATATTGCATGCCATGTTTCTGTCTTTATTTTGTCTCATGTTTTGTGTCCTGGTTTTCCTAGTTTTGACTTCGTCTATCTCACTTCATATCATCTTGTCTTATTTCTTACTCATCTCATATCATCTCCTTGCTCTTGTCTCCACTCAACAAGTATCTTTTTCAATCTATTCTTTTGACTCCATCTCTCTATCTCTGCCTCAGGTCTCTAACTTCCTCCTTGCCTCATCTCTTATCTCTAGTCCCAGTTCCCATTTCACTCTTTATCTGTTTCTCACCTTGACTCTTTCCTGCTCTGGCTTGGCTAGATCTCCATGCCCTTATCTCTGATTCTGAGACCCACTAGGTTCCTGTTACTCACCCCAGTTCATAGATCCCTGACCCTGAGACTCACTACTAGTTCTGGTGCTTGTCCCTCACTTTCCCTCTGCACTCTCAGCACTCACCCTTACATTAATTACCACAGATGTGACTGGTGCTACTGCTTACCAATCTCTTGCTTCTTCAGCCCTGCCTCTTGATTTCCCCCCACTCTTGTTGACAGAACCATCACCTATGCTTCAAACTTTAATACAAAGCTGAGTCTGTATCTCACATGCTGACTTCATCCAATGCCTTAAAACACCTTTCTAGATTTACACACTCAATCAAACACTTTAATAAGCCCACAACCACCAACAACACTGCTTTGGGACCATATGTGAGGGCAACCTCCAGGAGTTGCAGCTTAATCACACAACTAGCAGAGGGAAATCCAAAGTTATATTAGGAATGATAATCAACAATACAATGGTAACTAATCACCAAGCAGAGGGAAATCCAAAGAGAACAAGTCTCAGGATCCTTGCTGCTTAGTGTGGTGCATCAGCAGGCAGTGGAGGCATGGGAACAACTGTATTGGTGACTAGAGCTAACCTTCACCTTGGATAATGCTCAAATGGGAAATGTGGGAAGTTCTGGGGGTTTTCTAAAAAGGAAACAACCTAAAGTAAGCCCTGGAGGTCTAGAGCAAGCTCCAGGGGTCCCAGAGAGTTGCGCAGGAGGTGGGCTGGAGCATAGAGAAGTGCTTCAAGGGGAAGTCAGTGTAAACCAAAAATGGAAGTCCCCTGACACTGTTCTAAGAGGAAAACCACTCTAATACATTAACTATGATCTAATCTACCCATATATAATGTTCCTGTAAGCAGCATTCATAACTGCTAAGCAACCAACACATTTCCCTCACAAAGTCATCAGATTATAACAGGGGAGTGAGGTCTAAAACAGTGATGGAAAACTGGCCCTCTCATTTCCCACGTGTGAAAGGAAAAGTGGCATTCTTTAGCATTTATAGTGTAATTAACCTCCTCTGTACCATATACCATGGCACTAGGTGCCCAACACAATAAATTCAATCAAATATATACATATATATATATATATATATATATATATATATATATATATATATATATATCTGTGAGACGAGTTCTACTAGACTGCCACTTATTTTTATGCTCAAGACTGCAATCAAGTCCCTAAATGGGAAGACCCCTCATGAAAAATAGTATGGCCAAGAACCAAACTATTGCATGCATAAAATCAGCTGTTGTGCATTCATATTCATACCTACCCACAGCTCAAAGATTCAACTCTAATCTCTTGAATGTGTCTTTATGACAAAAACTCAAAAATCCATCCATCAATGTTGGGGATATATAGATTACAATACATCCCATGAACCCTCAATTTTTTCTACACAACTGAGTGTGAATTGCCTATGAACACTTGTTGCTAGACTCACTCTGACAAAGTGTTATTAGATTTACTTACATACTTGTCAGGCATTAACTAGATGATCAGTCTTTTCTATTCCACACAAGTGAGGATTTCTTGACATGCTTGTCAGTTATATTAGATTCTGAGAGTTCCAGGGTGGTAAACAAAGGGCTAGGATGAGTAGCAGGGACAGACAAGTCCCAGGATTAGAGATGGAGAGCATATATATTAGCCAAGCTGAGACAAGATGGAGAGAGAATGGGGAAGTTGGACTGGAGACAAGAGAGAAATAAGTTGGAAGAGAACTTAGAGAATTGAATCAAGGCAAGAAAGTCAAAAAAAAAAATAGATTGAATGGAGTACAAGACAAGTAGAAACAAGAGGAAATAAGACAATACAAGGTGAGTACAAAATGAAATGGGACAAACAAAGTGAGACAAGATAGAAGTAACAAAATTGTAGCTGTTGGCTACAGATAGAACAATCTTGCTCGCAAGCTAGAGGGGGGGTGATGTCAGGAGACTTCCATTTTTGGTTTACACTGACTCCCCCTTGAGGCACTTTTCTACGCTCCAGCCCACCTCCTGTGCCATTCTCCAGAACTCCCTGGGCTTGCTCCAGACCCCCAGGGATCAATATAGACCTCTGAAAATCTCCAGAGGCCATTTCCTTCTTGAGAAACCTCCAGAACTTCTTGCAAATCCTGTTCAAGCATTATCCAAGGTTACAGTCAGCTCCAGTCACCTATACAGTTGTTCTCACACCTCCACTGCCTGCTGATGCACCACACCCAGCAGTGGGAATCCTTAAACTTTTTCTGTTTGGATTTCCCTCTGCTAGGTGATTAGTTACCTTTGTATTGTTGATTATCATTCATAATATAACTTTGGATTTCCCTCTGCTAGTTGTATTGACATGCCAGGCATGTGTTTCAGGTTGTTGAGTGTTTTGCCTAATGTTAAAGATAGAGGCTAGCAGATGTCAGAAGCTGCACTGAGAGCAAAAAATAAAAACCCCAGTTGGTAGATTCAAAAAGATATACCAGAGTTATGAAGCCTTGCACCTTACAATTGCACAAGTGAATCTGACCAATATGTGGTATTGACACTGTACAAAAGTAAAAACAAGATTGCTTAAGTCACATAAATCTACACTATTTTATGATGCCTAAGAGCACAATGGTAATATTAGGTAACATCTATGTCCATTAAATGATAGAGATTATAAACACTAAGTGCCAAGAGGCGCACTGCCCATTACAATCTGACATTGCCTAGCTGTCCAACAACTCTTGCAGTTTCTTGACAACTACAATAGACACTGGGATGCTGGCATCCCACCTTTGCAGTACTCAAAAGGCACAAAAGACCTGAAACTGTGCCTTGGTGGCCCTTCAGTCATACCACAGAGTTTTACCAATGCTGACTGGGCAAGTTGCCCAGACACAAGGAGTAGTACACCTGGTCACCTGGTGTTGGCATAGTATCTTGGTCCATTCAAAAACAGAGAACTGTGGCTACCTCATCCTGTAAAGCCAAATACATGGCCACATACAAATTGATGCAGAAATGCATTTGGCTCTGGATGCTACTGAGGGACATTGGGCTAGACTTCACTAAAATGACAACCACCTTCTTTTGTGACAACAAATCAGTGATCACCTTATCCAGAGACCCCACAGCACATGCAATGGTAAAGCACTTCAACATCAAATATCACTTTATCCACAAGTGGGAACAAATGGGAGAAATTGTTATTAAGTACATGGACATGAATGACAATGTAGCCAACATGTTCACAAAAGCCCTTCCCCAACCTCTATTCCTGTGTCTCCAACAAATGCTATGAGTGACCTAACCACAATCTCATGCAAGGAGGAGTGTGGCTTGATTCATGGCAAGGAAGAGTGTTAGAATTAGATGTGATGATGTGACAAGGTGATGGGGTGATGTCAAAGCAACAATTGCCCCAACCAGGCCACTGGCCACTGACCTTGCTTTGTCCATACTCACTTATATACTAGCACCCATACACAGAGTACCCTCAGTTATATTACACACTCTGAGGGTACAGCAATTATAATTCACACATACAGACATCATACTGACATACTGTACCTAAATGAACACTTACATGTATATTCATAGGTATAGACAACACACAGGGCCATGGTGGCTCAGTTGGCACCACCATGGTTCTGAGTGAGGGCACGTGCTCCTGCAAGCAAAGAAGATGCAAGTTCAAACTGTGCCTATGTGGAACACCTTAAACACCACATGGGAATTTCAATGCCAACCAGGAGCCACCTTCCTGGGAGCCTAACTTTGGAAGTCATATGACAACCATTGGGAATACCAAAGCAGCTCCTTGTAATGAGATCAAGGCATCCTGCATTCCTTTCAGATCAGAAAAAGAGCCAGGAGCCTAGCATCTGGGAAAAATAGGGAGGGCCAGAGATAATCATGAGAAACCAATGCATCAGCAAGTAGCTCAGCCACTCAAATAATCCCATCAACCATAAGTGTTAAGATGGAGACCTGACCAACCACTGGGCATATTGGACTTTCCTATTTTGGATTTACCGCTTTTGGTGGTGCCAGCCACAACAGACTGATCAGTATCTACCAGTCTTTGTTGTTTTTCTTTTCGTTGCATAATTCTTGTAGATGCAAACAGTACACCCTCAGTCAACTACATTATTGTGAGTGACTGAGGCTCAATACTTGTTATATTCTACAATAAGAATGGTGGGACCCAGGCTTTGGATCAGGCAAAACAGTGCAAGTGGAAGTTGAAGGTCCGCTGTATCAAGAAGTACTGGGGGGGTGGGGCTGGCCGACCAGCATGGCTTCTCCAAGCCGTTGACCATACAAGAGTGCGATTAGTACACCAGCTCCAGGTGTAAGGAGGTTTAGTGTTAGTGGGACCTGTCGGATCACCATCCAGCACACCTTGACAAGCGCAATTGTCAAAATGGAGGGGACAGCACAATAACCATACATAATCGGAGGTTCAAATCAAGGGCTGTATGAACACCGGCTGCATCAAACCATAGTAAAGTGGCTATGGGGCATAACCGGCACACTTGAAAAGGTGTCCAGCCGGAGTAGCTGCTGGGGTGTCCATAAATCGATCTCAGATATAGTATAGCAAGGACATAGACAATTCCCATGTAAGACACGTTGAATACAAGGGCTCACCGCCACATGCACACACAGACAACACAGTCACGTTACACGTTCTCAGGATCAACACTTACTCTTGCTGCTATTATACTAGTTCCAACATAGCGTCCATAGATTTATAATATTTCTCAACTAAAGCCTACTGATACATTGTCTTAACAAAATGTTGGGGCCCGATTTGCATAATGAGCTTCCGATGTTGTGCAGAAGACAAGTTTTTTCTGGTTTCCTTGTTTTGGATGAGAATGTCAGGTGACCATAACGCCACGTGACGTTGGCGGAGGATGTATATAGTCCTCTACCGTTAGTAGTATTGGTCTGTGTGTGACAACTCAGAGTGTCTGTTGATTGTCACACTGGCCAGTGCGCTCCTTGAGGGCCAACTGGCCCTGTTAACAGCTTTGTCCACTGCCAAAAGGCCTTTCACCCCTTTGACCGTTTCCTTTCCTCAGAGAACAATAGACGTAGACACATATATATAACGACTACATACATACAACATCCTTAGTCACTTATCTAATAATAATGGGACGACACGTGGGAGGATTGTGAATTGGTCAGCAAATTAGCTAACAAGCAGACTTTTCTGAGTTCGAAAAAGTCGTCCCATTCTTACAGTCGGCTGACTTTCAAATTTTGAGCTCAATTTCAGACAAAGCCTGGACACTCTGATGGTGTCTGCCCTCATTGGGTGTGGTTATTAAGTGATTTTTTGAGTGTGCTTATGCAATACTTCTCAGTTTTTGAACATCAGAGTACTGTGCCCATTTAGAATACTGTTCAGGCTATTCTTCAAGTCCTCAGTTTTGATGTTGAGGCTGGACTTAAGCCTTAAT
>JAGGAQ010000296.1:0-23411 GCA_017657225.1 Termitomyces sp. T69sscA | reverse complement strand
AAAGCAGCAACTGTACCCTTGCTAGAAGCACGAGTTTCTCTTCTTTTTGGAGTGACAGATGTTTTTACCCTTGGTTTAGTAACCTTAGGTGAACTGGGCCAAGACCCAGGCGGTGCAAAACTAATGTTTCTTTTGTTTGGGTGGGCTCCTCATGGAGGCCTAAAAGCATGTGTTTGTGCAACAAAAAGCCCCTCATGGTGGGCTCCAGATGATGCAAAATTAGGATATATCTTCTTATCTTATCAATAGATAATCTAATCTGATTAAGATAATCTTATTCACTTAGTTGCGTCGGGCTACATTACATGCATGCGCACTTTCAGGTAGTGAAAACAATATAGTTTATTTAGTTTTAAAAGGCGGGTTTTGCTCACACGTATTGGCAGTCAAAGAACCCAGTTTAATTCCAATTAATAAACTAAATCTCCCATGTGATCCTACTGAAGCCAAACCCAAGCTCCTGAGCCTAAGAGGTCCACGCGCTGGGGACTCCATGCCATGGCAAGCTGTTTGCTTGTCGGCCTTCCCAATAATCCTCCCTTTTTATACTCCTCGGTGATGCGCATGGACCAGGCATTGTTCGTGTGATTCTGCTGCTTTTCTCATATACCCGGGGTGCTACTGCTGCCTTGGTGTGTCCAGACCCTCTCAGGGGAATGGTTTAGCCTTCTTCCAGCCAAGACCATTCCTCCAGCTCTATCTTAGCTGGCCGGCCACTTTTCTTGCCCTCTGTTCGTTCCCCCTATGGGTTTCGCATGCATGGTATTGGAGCAATCGGTCCATGGGTAAGCATAGGTAGTGATGGTAGTTGGTAGGTACGGTTAACAGAGGTTTGTTGGTCAGGATTGATGTCCCATCACTGGGTCAGTGATCCATGATGGTGGCCATTGCTGGGCACAGCCACCTACCTGAACTCCAAGATTGTGATACAATCACCAAGATCTTGATTTCATCACGGATCAGTGATCTATGATGGTGGCCATTGCCAAGCACAGCCACCTGTCCGGAATGTCAAGATTCTGATGTCGTGATGGATTTGTGATCTCATCACTCAGCCATCACCTTTGTATCAGTCTGACTTCTTTTCGTTGTCGACGTGTTGTTTCCCACCATGTGGGTTCATCGGTTTTATTAATACCAAGGTATATCTACCGTTTTCAATATATGTCACGGCTTACCGTTTTCAGCTTGCAATACTTCTTCGTATTACTACCTCTCTCATTCAGTCCTTCCCACTGCTAGCACCAAATTGTGTTTTCTTGGAAAAATGTGAAGAGGAAACCTATTATGCCATTTATAATGTGTCAATTTCTGATGGAAAAAGTAATTGAACAGAGAAGATTTGCCTTTTTCTATAGTAAAAAGCTGGCCAAGAAACAAATGACAGGTTTCTTTGATTCTTTTTCCATCAGAAACATATTCTGGCTCCAGGAGTGTCCACAAGAGGCCCTGCTTTCAAGCAGCTGATTGTTTGTGCAGTCATACCAGTCTATCTATCCTACTTGGTTCGAAGGAGCTCAGCTGCCATGTGAACTTTGTTTAAGAGGTGGTGGCCTAGGTGTGGGTGTTGGTCAAGGGGGGCTTTGATGCTGGCCTAGCTATTGCTGCCTATGATTGCATGGCCTGGAAGTCTATAATCTGGTGCTGTGAGCATGAACAGGGTGAGGGTGAAGCCAACAACCTCAGCTTTGTAAACCATGTGTTGACTCTCTGGGCCTAGGTGATACTGCAAGTAGCTGTTTTTGTGTTCATCACTGTACAGTACTGTGGACACTTCTATGCCTCCTTTGAATCCTAAACCATTGCAATATACAGAGGCTTTTGTCATGATGAATGTTTCATTGATGGTAGTAAGGGCCAAGATTTTGTCATCTTCAATGTGGTGGGTGAAGGCCAATTGATAGTTCAGGTTACATCAAATGAGGTCAACCATCTTGATGCTGTTTGAGTTGATTCCAGATATGTGGAGGTGATGGAGGGGAGACTTATTCTGTGTGACATACCTTTGCATTGCTCTGTGAACAACTGTGTGGAGGGGGTGAACAGACAATAGGGATGATACATGTACTGCTGCTTGAAAGAGGACTTTGTGGAAGACTGGGAGTAAGTTGGCATGGAGATTGAGAACATTGCCCACCATGGTGCTTAGTGCTCCATGGTGATTTTGGCTGCCTGGCATTGGGATGAAATCATTCTGTTGGTCATTGCAACAAACCCAAGTCTCTTTCTCCAGAGGGAGAGTTATGGACACTGGTGTATCAAAAGTTTGCCATTTAAGTCAAGACTCTGTTCACAATCTAGGTGGTAGCCAAGCCATTGGAGTGGATACAGGTCAACACAAGATCATCTAAGGCTTAGTCATGGTTAGATCTGGAGAAGTTCATGAGTGCCAGCTTTAATAGTTCAAATGGTGAGTTATTGGTGATCAACCAGTGAAAACTACCATTCTGTCTTTGCATCATGTCAGCCAAAATGTAGTGTGATTCAGAGAGGGTCTCTGCCACTGTTAGGAACATGGACTTATCAACAAAAACAAAGCCAAATGAGGACTCAGATTTCATGAGCAAAGTGATTGTGAGAATGAGAGGAGTGTTGTAAAATACATAGAGAACCATAGACATCAGGCATCCATGGGTAGTGCCATTGAGAACCTCAAGAGGTTTTGAAAGAAAATCATCAAACTTCCCTTGTTCTGCAAATAGTGAGATCTTCTGCATGAGGTGTGTATAGCACTCAAGGACTCCTTACTTGTGCATGTTGTAAATGAAGTGGTCACAGACCATGTTTGACAAGGTGCCTTGGATGTTGAGGAAAAGTGACCTTCTCTGATTGCCAAGTGTCTTTGATCTTAAAAACCACTGAGTCCATTGTGTCTGTGGTGTTACAACCTGGCTGGGAGCATGCTGTGTTTCTTTTTTTGTTTTCAGGTACAATAAGTCAGCTGCAACAATTGTTGAGAGGAGGTTGCCTATGGTATTCAGGAGTCCAATGGGGTGGTATGTCTTGGCAATGTTGAACTCCAGTTTGCCTGGTTTGCATAGAACTAGGGTGGTGAAGATCAGCCAAATCTTGTGGTAATTGTCCAGTTCAAGGACAGCACAGAAGATATGGAATAGGTGGTCTACTAGCATATCTATGCATTTCTTGAGCACTATATTTGGTATTTTGTCAGCTTGGTGCTTTGTAGAGCTGAAGCCCTGCAATTGCATTGAGAATGTGTTTGCAGTTGAAGAACTGTATGTCTAGAAGCAGGCACAGATATGCTGTGTTGAGGAGAAAGATAGTGGATGGAGGAGCAGGAAAAAGGACTCAGCTAAGATCTTTGCCTTGCTGCTATTAGTTGTTGCCCACATTGTTGTTCCATTGACCATAGTTTTCAGCTCTGGAACTCTGTCACTAGGGAAGTCAGTGGGTTAAAAATGTATTTGTTGGCTTTGTAAATCTGCCAAGCATTGATGCTTTCTAGTAAGTCTAGCCAGTGCTACTCTTTTGCATGGCAGATATGAGAGCCTGTTGGCTTCAGTCATAGCTAGGTGGCTTACAATGTTGTAGAATCTATATGCTTGGTTGTTGGCACAATTGCGTTCTTTTTTTTAAGAGCTATTAGCTTCTTGTTCCACCACCTCTTAGTAAAGGAGCAGGGTTTGCATATAGATAAAATACCTTTATTTGCAACGACCTCCTAAATAAATGCCATCAGCATCTGGACTCAACAATGGAATTTGTTGGCTGTGGCAATGCAGCATGTTAGTGCATGAAGTGTCAACTTTTCCTCAACAGCTAAATTGAATACTTTCCACTTGACTGCACAAAAGTTTATTTTTAGATTCCATTGATCACAGGGGCTCAGATCACTGGGCATTTCTTCACTAGGCAGATGCAATGTACTATGTGCACAGCAAGTACTTTCAGAGAGCACAGAGGATAGAAGGCTGAGGGGCAGAGCCAGGAACATGACAAGACTAAGGGCAAGGAGTGCTGGCTACATCTGAGAGTGGTGTGTATGAAGTACAAGTGCCAGAGATGTGTGGAAGAATTGGGACAAGCATCAGGGTTGCAAGCAAGTTCCGAAGGTGATAAACAAAGGGTTAGGGCAAGTAGGGGGGACAGACATACCCAGAATCAGAGATGGAGGGTGCAGGGATAAGCCAAGCTGAGACAAGATGGAGTCAAGGCAAGAGATAAAGGGAAAAAAAAAACAGAAACAGAGAAGTCAGACCATGTCAAGTTCGGCTGACCACAGGGGCTCAGTCCACTGGGCAAATATCTTATGTGGTGTGCATGGTGTCCACAGACACAGCATACTGAGGTGTAGGAGACCGAAGCGGGGTTGGAGGTGTGAGCAAGGGGTTGCCAGTAATGCTGGGCTGGGGGTGAGTGCCGGGAAAGGGTGGAGAATGAGTGCCAGGGATAGGTGCAAGTCCCAGTGAATGGAACAAGCAAGTGCCGGTGCACGAGCGGGTCCCAGGGATTGACAAGTAAAGAGTTGGGTGAGCACAGGGACTTAGCGAGTCCCAGAGATAGAAGCAAGAGAAGTGGAGATCAAGCGAGCCAAAAGGGGGAAGAGTTGAGATAAGATAAGGGGAAGTGGAAACAAAACGAGTCAAGACTTGAGGTGGGAGACAAAGGAGACAAGGAGAACTTAAAGGTCAAAAAAGAGAGAGGGAGTAAAGCAGAGATGAAATTAGAGTAGGAGACGAGTAGGGACAACAAATAGGAGGAGATACAAGACAAGTACAACATAAAATGAAACAGAGTTGAAAAACAGAGACTGGAATGTGTGAGACTACAAGACAGAGACAAGACACAGGGAAACAATACAAGAGGTACAGCAATATCTAGACTAGAGTACTACTTGCTACTCTACAACTTATATACTGTGTGGTAAGTAAGCCCCGGGGCTCAGGCCCAGGTCCCGGTAGCAAGTCACAGCACCAGGGCTCAGGGTGAGACCCAGGGATTGCACAGGGCAGTGGTGGAGGTTGAGACATGGGTCACATGGCATGGAAGGTCTTGTTCTGGGAGTGCAGAGACATGTAGCAGTGAGGCAGTGAGGAAGGGGGTGGAAGTGGGGCATGGCATGCAGAGGTCAGGTTGGCGGTGATGTGTGATTGTAATGGGTGATGGGAGTCTTGGCACAGGCCAGGGGAGTGCCAGGTGTTGCTGGGGCCAGCACTGATGTGGCAGCTGCAGTTGGGGAAGTGCCGGGGATAGCCGGGGCTGGCACTGATGTGGCAGTCATGGCAGTGATGGCTGAGGGAATGCCAGTGGTAGCAGTGGCTGGTGGCGGTGACAGGCGATAATGGCTGGGAGTTGCCGAAGTGGTTGGTTGGGTAGCAGTCCAGGCCTGGGACAGTTGTAGAGGTGGGCTTGGGGGAGTTCCCAGAGGTTGGTAGCAGGTCATGACAGACCAGAGACAAGAGAAAAAGAAGTTGGAAGATAACTTAGAGAATTGAATTGAGGTGAAAGAATAAAAAAAAATAGATTGAGCAAAGTACAAAACAAGCAGAGATAAGAGAAAATGAAACAATACAAGACAAGTATAAAATGAAACAAAACAAACAGAAATAGTAATAGCAGCAATATTAAGACTAATGTATCAAGTGCTATGCTGCAACTTATATACTGGTCATAAAGAAGTTCTGGGCTACATGTCCATGCTCCAGTGATGAGTCACAATGGCAAGGCTCTAAGTATGGTCTGAGATTGTGCAAGGCTGGCACAGGTGTCAGCAGTGCTTGTGTGGTGTAAAAGAAGCTCTTAAAGGAAGAGGTGTTGCTTTAAGAGCATAGGTATGGAGGATTCATGGAATTACAGTGGAGCAAGGAGTCAAGCAGGGGAGTGGATGTGGGTTACAGACCAGAGGTGATGCATGTGATGCATTGGTTATGATGCATGATGGGTGCTTGGTGATGATTGGAGGAAGTGTTAGTATAGACTGGAGAAAGTGCTGGAGATTGCAGGGGCAGACACTGATGTGGCACCAACAGGTGATGATGGCCAAGGGGATACCAGGGGTGGCAGTGATGGCCAAATATGCAGCAAGCTGGGTAGTGCATGTTCCTGAGGCCCTATAGGGTTGGTCAGAGAGGTGAACTCAGAGCCAAGGCTCAGGACTGAAGGTAGATGGGTGGGCTGTAACAAGAATGAGGTGCATGGTATTGGAGTATCTATTATTGTAGTAACTGGAAGGGATTCAGTGGGCAGACTGACAAATTCACTTTGCAGGAGATAATCAAGTCTTCTATGCCATGCCTGGACCAGACATTGTCTAGGTGTGCCCACCATTCATTGATAGCCTGCAGCGTTAGTGGCACACTGGTAAAGCAAGGTCCATATAGTTGGTACTAAGCAGATAAAAGAGTAACCACAAGTTATTATTTGATAAGTTCAAATGTCTATTCTCAACTGTCTTCTAGAGTGGGTGGTGTCTGCTGAAGTCACCAATCTGCAACATATAATCTGCTTTGGAGAAGTAAACAAGAGTGAAGTTGGCATGCAGAAATGAAAAGAGCACAAAGAGGCTCTTGTAACAAACTCCAGCTCTAGGACTTCACCTTTCAACCAGCCTCCACTCAGCCCTGAGACATGCACTGACTGGCTTGCTACACCTTCAGCCATCACCACCACCCTCAGCATCCCCCTCAGCCATCACTGCCCATTAGTGCCACATTAGTACATGCTCTGGCAGTCTTCAGCACTTTCCCTGGCCCACACTAACACTTCTCTTAACCACTCATCACTCATCACCTGTCACGACCCACTACTGACCCCTGGGATTCAGCCCTGGCCCCGGGACTCCAACCCTCCCAAAACCACCCCCACAACCGCCCCGGGCCCGGACCGCTACCCAGCCAACTCCCTTGGCAACCCCCGGCCATCACCGGCCATCACCGCCCATCACTGCCACCAGCCACCACCACTTGCAGCATTCTCAGCCATCACCGCCCATCACCACCTGTCACCACCACAGCCACCGCCACTTGCGGCATCCTTCGGCCATCACTGCCATGACCACCACATCAGCGCCGGTCTTGGCTATCACACCGCTCATAGCCGCCACATCAGCGCTGGCCCCACCCATCACCCCCGGCCCACGCTGAGACCCCCATCATGCATCACAATCATGCATCACCACCAACCCAACCTCCGCATGCCATGCCCTGCTCTCGCTCCCTCCTCAACACCCCACCACCACGTGTCTCTGCGTTTCCAGTATGAGACCTCTACGCCATGTGACATCTCTCAACCTTGCCCTGCCCCATGCAGCCCCTGGGTCTCACCCCAAGCCCTGATGCCATGCCCCGCTACTGGAACCCAGACCTGAGCCCCAGGGCCTACCTACTGCATAGTATATAAGTTGTAGAGTAGTAAGTAGTACTCTAGTCTTGATATTACCATAGCCCCATACTGTTTTATTGTGTTCTCATCTCTATCTCATTTTTTCGTGCATCCCAGTCTCATTATTTCTACTTGTTTCTTTTTCTTATCATACTCGCCTCATATCGTCTCCCTACCTCGTCTCTACTTGTCTTGTACTCTATCCATTCTATTTTGCTTCTCCTCTCCCTCTCCTACTCTAAGTTCCCTTGGCTCTTCTGTCTCCAACTCCTCATCTCAGCTTAATCTGTTCCCTTTCCCTCTATCTTATCTCAACCCTTTCTTCTTTTGGGCCTGCTTGATTTCCACGTCTCTGATTCCATCCCCAGGACTTGCTAAGTCTCCACGCCCGTTATCTCCTTCAACCCTGGGACTTGCTCGCTCACTGGCGCTTGCTCGTTCCACCCTCTTGTACTTTCGGGACTTGCACCTACCCCCGGCACTCATCCTACACCCTCCCTGGCACTCGCCCACTTGCCAGTGCTACCGGCACTCCCCTACATACCACTCCCACCCTGCTTCGGTCTCCTATGCCTTGTGCCCTACCGGTGCTCTGCATCTGTGGACACGGTGATCACCACGTAAGGTATTCGCTCAGTGGACTGAGCCCCCGTGGTCAGCGGAACCTGACACCTATGGCCTGCTCATCATTCCATTTCCCTCCATGCAACTCATTGTCCTGCCACCCTTCTCCATTCATGCTTTTAAAGCAAGACTCTCTTCCTTTAGGAGCCTCCTTTGCACTGCACAATCACAGTCAACACTCATTCCAGCCTTGCATAATCTTCAGACCATACTAGGAGGAGCCTTGGTGCTGCGACTTGTTACCAGGGCTAGAATCTGTAGCCCAGAGCTTATCTACCATCAGTATATAAGTTGTAGAGTAGCACTTGGTATGATTATCTTGATATTTCCCACATGAGTCCCTGATTTTCTACAGTTTTGTTATAGTTCACTATTTATCATGTCTTGTTTTGGTTGTCTCTATTTCATTTCATACTTGTCTTGTATTATCTCATTCCCTTTTGCCTCTACTTGTCTCATAATTCTCATCTCAATCTGATCTCTTTTTCAACTCTCTTGCCTTGTCTCATCTCTCTAAGTCTCTCCCCAGCTTTTTCCCTCTTGTCTTCCACCCTTCCTTTATTCTTTTGCTTCAACTCTCTCTTCTCCTGGCTTAGCTCAACTCTGCACCCTCTATCAGTGATCTCAGGACTTCCAGGACTTGTTTGTTCCTGCCATCCCTGGATGTGACTGACACTCCACACCCTCAGTCTCATCATTTCTTTGGCCTCATTTCTCAGTCTCCTATGCCCTACACTCATCTAGGGTTGTCATTGTGCACATAATACATTGTGTCTGCCTAGTAAGGACTTGCCCAGTGATCTGAGCCCCTATGATGAGCAGAATCTGACAGCATGAGTGTTTGCTGCTGAGCCAGGTGGAGCATCTCCTGGCTTACTTACAATACTATATGCTACACTAATATTATGTGTCATAGCCTTAAGCTAACATAAGTTTTGAACAACAATAGTGTCAATCTCAATCAAGTCCTTAATGATGTACCTATGCCAATTCCAAATAATGATTGGGGGATGGTATTGTC
This sequence comes from Termitomyces sp. T69sscA, assembly GCA_017657225.1. Lineage (NCBI taxonomy): Eukaryota > Fungi > Basidiomycota > Agaricomycetes > Agaricales > Lyophyllaceae > Termitomyces > Termitomyces sp. T69sscA. The sequence goes on along the minus strand of JAGGAQ010000296.1, from coordinate 14,425 downwards.
AATGATGTTATGGGCTGTGTCAGGTTCTGCTGACCACGGGGGCTCAGTCTACTGGGCGAACACCTTATGGTTAATCACCGTGTACACAAACACAGAGCACCGGGAGGAGCGCGAGGCGTAGGAGACCAAAGCGGGGCAGGGGCGGTGTGTGGGGGAGCGCCGGTAGCGCTGGCGAGTGAGACAAGTGCCGGGGAGGGTGAAGGACGAGTGCTGGGGGTTGGCGCAAGTCCCGGGGGTGCGAGAGAATGAGACGAGCGAGCGCCGGTGAGCGAGCGAGTCCCAGGGACCAAGAGATAATCAGGCACGGGGACTTAGTGAGTCCCGGGGATGGAAACAGAACCGGGGAAGTTGGATGACCAAAAGGGGAAAGAGTCGAGATAAGATAACAGAAGATGGAAACAATTAAATCGAGAGAGGAGCCAGGAACGGAGAGTCAAGAGAACTTAGAGTAGAGAAGAGAAAGGAGAACAACGAGATTAGATTAGGAGTACAAGATGAGTGGAGACAAGGCAGATAGACGAAACGAGACGAGTACGACAAGAGAAAGAAGCAAGTAAAAGTAATGAGACCAGGATGCACGAGAAACAAAACAGAGATGAAAACACAACAAATGAGACAGGTTACGGTAATATCAAGACTAGAGTACCTACTTACTACTCTGCGCCTTATATACTACGTAGTACGTATGGCCCAGGGATCAGGCCCGGGTTCCAGCAGCGGGTCGCAGCGCCGGGGCTTGGGATGAGACCCGGGGGCCGCACGGAACGGGGCAAGGTTAAGACATGTTGCGCAGCACGGAGGTCTCATACTGGAAGCGCAGAGACACGCAGTGGTGGTGCAGTGAGGAGGGAGTGGGAGCGGGGCATAGCGTATGGAGGTCAGTGGCAGTGATGCGCGATCATGATGCGTGATGGGGGTCTCGGCGTGGGCCGGGGATGGCGGGTGGTGCTGGCGCTGATGTGATGTGATAGCTGAGACCCGGCGCTGATGTGGCGGTCACAGCGGGGATGGCCGAGGGGTGCCACAAGTGGTGATGGCGGCGATGGGCGGTGATGGCCAGGGATGCCACAGGTGGCAGTGGCTGGTGGCGTTGACAGGCGGTGATGGCCGGTGATGGCCGGGGGAGTTGGCCGGGTAGCGGTCCGGACCCAGGGCGGTCGTGGGGGTGGTTTTTGGAGGGTTGGAGTCCCGGAGCTGGGGCTGAGTCCCAGAGGTCGGTAGCGGGTCGTGACAGGCTGAGCATGCAAGATGAGAAGATTGTCATGACCCACCAACTCACCTTCAGTCTCAACCCCAACCCTGAGACTTAACCAACTGACCATCTTTACTCCAGCTTCAAGACATGCACTAACCAGCCTGCTACACTCATGGCTATCACTGCCACCTTTAGAAATTAATCTCCTTGGCCATCACCACCAATTACCACCACAATACTGCCCTCCCTGGCAATTCTTAGCACTTCTTCCAGGCCCACCAATGCTTCTCCCATTCATCACCAACTCTTTATCATGTATCACAACCTGCACATCATCCATCATTCCATGCATTATCCTTCCATTCCTCTGCCATAGCAGTGGCATTGATTACTTCTTGGTTACTCAAGGTCTGTTTTTTTCTCATTATTTTCTCTTACTCATTTCTTTGATTGCTACTATATAGTTTCCTAAGCCACCAATGCAGCTGGTGGCATGTGGCTGTTTCCCTATTTAGAAGTTCCTCAGTCCTCTTCCAGAGACTGAAAATATGTATTTACTTCTAGTCTAATGACCAACTCAACTTACTTATAATTTTGTAGGTGTATAACTTACTTTACTTGCTAGAGGTTACAGGCCTTAAAAAGTGCTCATTACCACTAAGACATAAGACATGACCACTATCATTGCAACTCCCTCACTTTCCCAGAAAAATTCCTGTTTTATGGAACAAACTACTTCATGTTCAAAGACTAAGTTGTTCTTGTCAGGTTCTGCTGACCATGGGGTCTCAAACCACTGAGCAAATCCTTACATGGTGCACACAATGCCTACAAATGCAATGGTACTGTTGGGAGCATGGGGCTGGTGAGACCAGGGGCAGGGCCAAGGATATGAGCAGGGGGCAAGTGAGAGATTGCTGGTCATGCTGAGGTGGGAGTGCAAGTGCCAGGGCTATGTGAGAGGGTGGGAAGACGAGTTCCAGGGCAAGAGCAAGTTCCAGAGGTGCAAGAAAAGAGTAGTGGGTGAGCGCTGGGAAGAGAGTGAGTCCCAGAGCCAGTGATTGAGAGACCAGGCAAGTTAAGGGGACTTCGTGAGTCCCAGAATCAGAAATAGGGACACAGAGATCTAACTGAACCAGAGGGGGAAATAGTTGAGACAAAAAATGGAACAAGAAATGGAACAAGACAAAACCAAAGTGAGAAAAGAGAGAGAGAGAGAGAAGAGAGTAGGAGACTTAGAGACTTGAGGCAGGGAGAGAAAGGAAGCAAAGATTAGATTGGGAACAATACAAGGTAAATAGAGACAAGAGACACAAGGCAATAAGGGACAAGTACGAGATGAGAATGAGATAAGTCAGAAAATAGAGACCAGGACATGATAGACTAGAAAACAAGATCAAAATACAAAAATAGAGACAGAAGTATGGCAATATCAAGACTAGAGTACTCAATGCTACTCTACAACTTATATACTGAACAGTAGGTAGGCCCTGGGGCACAGGTCTGGGCCCCAGTAATGAGTCACAATGCTGGGGTTTGAAATGAAGTCCAGGGACCATGCAGGACAGCAGTAGCAGTTGATGCATGTTGTGTGGTGCAAAGGAAGCTCCCAAAGGAAGCCCTGCTTTGAGAGCATGGAGGCATGGAATGGCGAGGAGGTGAGGAGGCAAGTGGAGATGGAGCATGGCATGTGGAGGTTAGACCAGAGGTGATGCATAGTCATGATGCATGATGGGCATCTCAGTGGGAGCTGGGAAAGGCCTTGGCATGGGCTGGGAGAAGTGCCAAGGGTTGCTAGGGCAGGCACTGATGTGGTGGCTGCAGCTGAGGGAAGCGCTGGGGATAGCTGGAGCCAGTGCTGATGTAGTTGGTCAAGTAGTGGTCCAGGCCTGGGACGTTGTGGAGGCTGGTTTGGGGAGGTGGGAGTCTTGGGGCCAGAGCTGAGTACCAGGGGTCAGTAGCAGGTTGTGACCAATTTGGCAGCCAAACCTAGAGGCATGGAGGGCTATCACAATAGAACAATCTCAATGCCAAACTCTAAAACAACATTACACACATCTGCAGCAACAGAATAGTGGTACCTATTATCAGGGAACTTTCATTTTATTCTACACCAACTTCTATTTGCTCTACACTTTACTCTCCTCCTTGCACTGTTCTCCAGGTTCCCTAGGATCCTTGGGGCCCACTTTAAACCTTTGGAGAATTCACAACCTCTGGAACATCCTGCACTTCCCTTTGTTGAGCATTGTTAAGGCAGTCCTTCTATTCAGTTGTTCTTGTTGAGAAGAGACATGCATGACCGGATATTTTCTTTTATCTCTTTTCTCCATTGATATATTACACCACTGCATGGTTGCACCAAATCTGTATGTTTATCCTTCTTTATATGTGAATCTTATTTTCTACTATAAATCCTCACAATACACAACACAACCTCAGTTGTCTCGCTACTTTGCCATGACCTCTAAGGGTGTGTTATCTATCTTATACTTTACTCAATATTATTACCTGTGGATCTAATCTTGTAATTGTCTGCAGTTCTCATACCTCCACCACTCACCAATGCACTGTATTGGGCAGCAGAGATCCTTAGGCTTGTTCTCTTTGGATTTTCCTCTGCTAGGTAATTAGTTACCACTGTACCATTGATTACTGTTTTTAATATAACGTTGGATTCCCCTCTGCCAGTTGTGTGATTAAGCTGCACCTTCTGGAGGTTGCCTTTACACTCATCTCTATCCCATCATAAATGGCAAGCCCAGAATGCATAGAAACTAGCACTAATCATATACAACACTAAAAACTCCATTGGTCTCAGGATAAAAATGTTGGACTCAGCAGTCAAGGTTTAGGCAATGTTAAAGGAATCCTATGGAACAGCATTGACTTGGGAGCAAACTTGGCTGGAAATGCACTTTGTTCAACAAAATACCCAAATGGAATGGATTTCCAAGAAGACATCACCAATTTTATAGTCAAAATAGAACATGACAGTCAAAAAGGGAGCAGAGATAAAGAATAAGCAGTTCTGAGCCATTGTAATCTCATTGCTCCCTGCATCATGGGATTATATTATTGCATCACTCCAGTTGACGAAGATGTCTGTTGAATTGATCACTGGATTAAATATCCACTATGAACACTTGAAAGAGTGAGCTACAAGCACTGGCCCCATGTCTAATCCCCTACTGGTGAGACTCCACACCCACAAAGAAAACTTGTGTGCACAAACCCAAATTGCAGGCACACAGAACATACCATCAAAACTGCTACTAGAGGGGTGAAGAAAAGGAGGGTCAGTTTTGACCCAAGTTTGGATACAGAAAAAACAACACACTATCCCAAACCACCCTCCAAAAGTCTGCTAACATAGCCACTACAATGAGTTCATCACCTCAAACTACCTATGTGCTGATGGCTGATACACCCTTTGCCTCTACTGCAATGTTCAACCAAAACTTGAACCCATCAAAGTCCTACTTATCTGGTGTCAGGATCTCTGCTAGCACACTCACCATGCAGGCACCAGAAGAGATCATCATGACCTGTGTAGACTTAGGTGTGACAGACTATTGTTTTGTGAAGCATTCCAAAATTTTAAAATTTGAGGAGTACTAAGCATACTCTACCACCTTGTTGAAGTTTGTCTGCAAACCATGGAGGCAATTTTAGCATCTTGGGAGAAGGGACAGTGCAGAAGATTGTGTCAATAAATGGACAGACCTCACAATTAACTTTCAAAAGTGCCTTGCACATCCCTAATTTGTCTACAAACCTCATTTCCATTGGAAAGTTTGACAACCTGGGGTTCTCTATTGTGTTCAAGGGAAGATGAGCCAGTTTTTTTGATCCAAAGGGAACAATGTTCATGACCAGAGGCAAGAAAAACTAGATGTACCTGCTGGATCTTCTCCCTGCCTCAAACAAGCCTTCAGCCCTAAATAGACTCACATTGAGACACCCCTACCAAGGTTGTTGTAGTGACATCACTTGATCAGCCAGTTTTCCTTGATGTCTGGCATTGACAGTTTGGACATGCCAGTACACAATCAATCCAAAAGCTCAAAGGCAAGCAGTAGGTCAGTGGGCTCCATATTCAAGAAGAGGTTAGCACACCTGGCCATTGAAGGATTGCATCTATGGAAAGCAGACCACACATCCCTATGATGGAACTTCTGAAGACATTCAGACTGCAGGAGAAAAGATCTACATTGACCTATGGGGTCCCACATCAGTAATGTCTTTGGGAGGGGCTTGGTACCTCATGATGTTCACTGATGCAAAGTTGTCTTGGCTACATGCAGAATACTTGGCAAGTAAAGCAAGCAACACCACACTCATGGCCCTGAAATCATACATCAACAAGGTTAAGAGGCAGACAGGGAACAAGCTGAAAGCCACCAGGTTAACAATGGAAGGGAGTGGATGAGCCATCTATGGCATGTATACTGTCAGGAAATGGATATTGTACCGAAACCTGTTGTATCTCAGTTCTTGAGTCAACGGCATGGTATCAGACGATCCTAAAAGCACCCCGAAGGATAAACCACTGCAGTGAGATCTTATACCTAACGATGTCTAATTCTCGTATAATCGTGGGAAGAAGTATATATGCGCGTGCCAGTGAACGCCACCATGGGACTCCGATATTGTTATCTCCACTTCTGCTGGGGCATTATCTCATACAACCGCGAGAACATTGTGCTAAGCTGAACAAACTTTCTGTTGTATGAAAGTTGATCCTGTGTCCAAGTTATCGCGCAATGTTCCTGCTTTCATTCTGTGACTACCCCTGTTCTTTTCTCACGTGGCATGGTTCTTTCATGGGAGTTCCACGTTAATAAGATATCTAAGGGTTTGCCGAAACACCTCGAAACACTTGGGCCGTTCTTCTCCGGGACTTCCCTTTGAATCGCCAGGAATTCAACTGACCTCGAGTCCTCTGCTAGCTCTCCATGGCGAACATTCTCCTCGATGCCGGTCTCTTCTCATTCACAGTCGTCCTTTATCTCTACCTCAGGCGACGTCTGGACAGCAAAGACAAGCACTTGCCGCTCCCACCGGGCCCTAAGAAGTATCCAATCATAGGCTAATGGGTGACATATCATAAGTGGTGCCAGGAGCTAGGTCAGCCTCACATGGCGTCCTGTGATGCCTTGAAGTAAGTTTAAGCACTGATTGGCTTTGATCAGGCTCAGATATCGTTCATTTTGATGTTGTGGGCACGTCGATCATCGTCTTGGATAATGAGAAAGTAACTACGGATCTACTGGAGAAGAGGTCTTCGATATACTCTAGCAGGTGATTGATCCTCTATTGGCAACTTCTTGCAACAAATTGACAAGAAGGATTATCTGTGAAACAGAGCCAGGCTGCCGATGATCAATGAGTTGATGGGCTGGGACTTTCATATCGCTTTCATGCCATATGGTGAGTCTCTCAGTCGTCATTTGTAAACCGATCTGCGACAATTTTGCCATATTGTCATCAGGTGACTATTGGTGAGGGTGCAAACTCTGGCCTTCATTTTCGACGGATCAAATGATGGATCTTTGAAGGCGTCAACATAGACGATTACTGCATCAAGAATTCCATGCCACCGCTGCGATGCGCTTCCGGCCCCAGGAATTAACGGCCGCTCATGGACTCCTCCGTGCTATGTTGTCGTCGCCAGATGATCTGGATGGAAATCTTCGACAGTTTGTGAATGGTCTATCGTACTTGTTTTCTCTTATATTCCCCTCAGGATGGCGGGAGAGACCATCTTACGAGGGACATATGGACTGGATATTCGAACCAAAGACGATCCTTACATCCGGACGGCAGCAAAGGCCACACATACCCTCTTCACTGCTGCTGTTCCGGGGACTTTTCTGGTAGATTCAGTGCCCATCCTCAAATACGTACCCGATTGGGTGCCTTTCGCGGACTTCAAACGCAAAGCGAAAGAGTGGCGCAAGCTCGCGTTGGATATGATTAACGCGCCCTACGATGCTGTTCAGCATAATAATGTGAATTTCTTTTTTCTTTTTCTGTCTGTGGTTGCTTGGATTCGATTAACTGACTCATAGGGAAATGGGGATACCACCCCGTCTTTCGTGATGAGGAGCCTGCAGAACATGGATGAATCGCATGACATCAAGCTCCAGGAATATATCATCAAATCAACAGCTGGAGCAATGTACACGGGTGAGCGATGCAGTTGGTAGTCTCGCTCGTTGCTTATCACGCACCGCAACCCAGCCGGGTCGGATACCGCAAGTCCACGTTTATTCTGGAGCCTTGAGTATCACTGATCGCATCTAAATAGACCGTAGCGGCTATTGCATCCTGCATCCTCGGCTTCCTAGAGAACCCCGCGGTAGTGAAGAAGGCGCAGGAGGAGCTCGACCGTGTCGTTGGTCCCGGCCATCTGCCGACCTTTGATGACGAAGACTCCTTGCCGTTCATCACTGCCATCACGAAAGAGGCGCTCAGATGGAGAGAGGTCGCCCCGATCGGTATGAGCACAGATATTTCACTCGACTTTTTATTATGTTTGTTTATCTCCGTAATCGAACAGCTATACCACATTTCCTCGACGTTGATGACGAATACATGGGGTATAGACTGCCCAAGGGATCGATCATCGTGCCCAATGCATGGTAAGTCCAGAGTGTAAGCTGGTCAGTGCCTGTTGATTGAGAGTCTGTCGTCGAATAGGGCCATGCTGCACGACGAGAAGGTTTATCCCAACCCATTTGACTTCAATCCGGACCGTTTTATGAAAGATGGGAAATTAAATCCCGATGTGAAGGACCCAGCGCATGCGGCGTTTGGATTTGGTCGCCGGTAGGTCCAAGCTCCGATTGTGTCGGTGACAGTTGTCATTGAAGACATCTCTAGAATATGTCCTGGACGTCACATGGCAATTTCCGCTATTTGGATTGCCATCGCTTCCATCCTTGCTGTTTTCGATATTACAAAAGCCAAAGATGATGATGGCAATATCATAGAACCTTCCCACGAATATGTTTCGTCCATACTTTGGTCAGCTCTCCTCTGGTTCTGAAGATGTACTTGTAGGTTCTTATAATGTCTCAAGCTCACCTTTGCCTTTCAAGTGTTCGATTACGCCGCGATCGAAACAAGCAGAAGCTTTGATCAGGGGAACAATCAATGAGGAACACTATGCATGAGATGACTTATATAGGTGGAGGCTGCAATGCACTACTTTTTGGAGATTGTGATCCAATATCATGATGGTTTATGTGTTCCCAATGTCTAGTCTTGCGCTGATAGATAGACAATCTTCCAACTTGCCATGGTCAGTTATTCTCGTACTTGATTCTAAGGTACAAGGGATTATGAACCCTTAGCCACAAAAGGTCTAGTCTTCAACATTATTAAGCTGGAAGACCGACACAGCTAAAATCCTGCTTTAACTTCCCCTCTTCCTGTCTCAATACTTCACAATTCAAATCTCAATTTGAATCCCTGAAATTCACCTGGTGCCTAATTGTTGAGTAAATGTCGTGTCCACTGACATCGGGTGCCGTACCTCCTCCGACCCACACGGAGGCCGACTAGCTCAGTTGGTTAGAGCGTCGTGCTAATAACGCGAAGGTCTTGGGTTCGATCCCCACGTTGGCCAAGTTGTTTTGTTTTTGGAAAGCACGGGACCCGAGTTTGACATATTAAAAGGGCTTTGGCTTTGGACTTTGACCACGACTGCATGGACGGCGACTCGCCTCCGCCGCGCACAATCCTCAGCTCGCTGCTCCGCGGACGCCCGAGGACCTCGACGATCATCATCAACACCGACCTCCGTGAAGTGTCGCCGCCACCGAGCAGTCTGTCCAACATGCTCCGCCGCCGCCGCTCAGCCGGCACAATTGCCACGCCCACCAACCCCGCCCCCGCCGCGGCCACCGCGCCGTCGACCTCTGCTCCCAGCAACAACCCCGCGGCCTCCGCCAACCCGCACCGCATCCGCCTTGTCCCCCACATCGACTCCCGCCGCACCCTCCGCTTCGAGGCCATCACCCGCGATCTCGTCGCCGGTGCACCAGCCCTGCGCATCGGCCGCTTCACCGACCGCACAGGGCTCGGCCTCGCCGCCGTCAATGCCTTGGGCACTAACCGCCTCGCGTTCAAGAGCAAGGTCGTCTCGAGGGCCCATGCTGAGATCTGGGTCGAGAGTGGCGGCCGCTTCTTTATAAAGGACACCAAGTCCTCCAGTGGCACGTTCCTGAACCATGTCAGGCTCAGCCCTGCGAACACTGAGAGCAGGCCGTTCCAGATGAAGGACGGCGACATCTTGCAGCTCGGCGTCGATTACCAGGGAGGCACCGAGGATATCTACAAGAGCGTCAAGATTCGCATCGAGGTGGGCAGAGAGTGGCAGTCTGGCGCCAATGCGTTCAAGTGAGGCTCAAGCACGAATCCAGTCCTTTGACTATCTAACTGATCAACAGCACCAACACACTCAAAATCCTCAAAACGCTACAACAACCCCCCGCCAATGCCGCCGCCGCGGGCGGTTCCACCGCCCCGGCAGCCAAAGCGCATCAGATCCCCGACTGCTGCATCTGCCTCTTTGGGGTGACAATCCGCCAGGCACTCTTCATCGCCCCGTGCTCGCACACCTTCCACTACAAGTGCATCCGGCCCCTCCTCGAGACACACCACCCCGCCTTCTCCTGCCCGCTCTGCAGGACCTTTGCCGATCTCGAGGAGGACGTCGAGATCGACGCTGACGCCGACGCAGAGGCAGAGGCAGAGGCAGAGGCGTGCGCGGCTGCGGCTGCGGCCGCCGGGCAGGAGTGCGCGCAGCTGGAGGAAGGCACACCCGCGCCGGGCGACGCCCACGCCCACCTCCTCGCGCTCGCGACCGTGCCCATCGCGGAGGCAGACGAGCTGTACCCGTACCCGTACCACTACGTCGAGGGGGACGCAGAGGCGGAGGACGAGATGCGCGGCGTCGAGAGCGAGGCGAGCGGCAGCGCGATCGGCGTTGGGCTTGCGCGTCCGGGGGAAAGCCCTGCGCCTGCTGCGGGCGACGAGATGGAGGTGGATGGGCCGGGGCGCGTCTAGGCGGGGCCTGGTGCTGGGGCTGACAAGGCAGGGAGCGTTACGCCTGGGAAGCAGGGCGCGCAGGAGCAGGAACATCCTGCGCCTGCGCCTGCGGTCGTCTCGGCGCAGTCGTAGCTGCGTGCCGGGCCGGCGTTTTCTGAATTCTTTCTTGTTTTCTTCCGTGATGACATGATACCCCTCCCCGCCCGCCCGCCGATCCATATCTCAATGTCCAGTGTTTTGATCTCACAATACATTACATACATCCTGCATACACACACCACCACACATACTCTACACACCACCACACGCGTCGAGTGTCCAGTGCGCAGTGCGATTACGATACGATTCCGATCACGATTATGAACCCCACTCTTCCCCCACCAGCCCAAGGCTAGACGCACGAGTTATTTTGACAGTTTTCTAATTTTTTTCTTCACCTTTTTTTATATTTTTCCATTGCTTTTACTGTAAATCTGTGTCTTTTCTTACTATCGACTTGAAGCCAATATATGATACATGCATATATGGAAACAGTGGAGAACCGAAGTCGTCGTGGGTCGTTAGGGCGCCCTCTTCCTTCTTTTTTTTTCTCTTTTCTTCTCTGTTTCTTTAAGGTCCGGGTGGGGCGCCGATGGACGGTACATACGGACCGACCTCCAATCCAGGAGAAACTCATTCACACTCTCACTAGAATCACGATCACGATCACGATCGCTATCACTATCACGCTACTACATTATACTCTACGTATCCCACTTTTACTAACTTACTCATCTCATGGTTGCACTCCTTTTGTCTTCTGAGCAGAATGATCGGATCTATCACCCAGGGCCCCCCCTGTCCATCAAATTGCTCCCATGGTTCCTATGTATGTACATACTATGATGGAATGGTACTATGATGGAATGGATGAATGGATGTCCGGCCTTCCGATGCATACACAATACCAAAAGCTCAAGTGAACTGGTGTCTATATGTACATATTTACACGAACCTTATCGAAAGACGATAGATAGCACCGTCCGCCCCACCCCAGCCTGTACGGATCCCAATCACATCCACATCTCCCTTCCTCGCTCGGATGCTCGCCCTCCCCGAGATAGATACTTGACATCACCGGATCCTCGGATACCTCGAATGGGTGTCCTTGACGACGAGCGCGTGTGGCTGGGCCACGCGCCGCGCCGCATCACATCGCACCGCCTCGTGTGGTCAGATCATGTATCGTGTATCATGGCGGCGACTTGAGTGCAGCCGGCCGGCCGGGTGGGTACATGCACACTTTGTTTTTGTTCCCCTTCGTGTAAGGTAGGAAGGCAGGCGTGTGAGTCAGGGAGTGGATTCGGGAGAAGAGTGGGGTGATGGAAGCAGGGTGCTTCTTGGTACATATCCATGTACATATGTATGTACACTACCGGTAGCAGGGAAAAGTAGATCTTGGATCTTGTACGTAACTCAAAGATGAACGATTGCTTAGTGGATACTTGGTGTATAGAAAATGTATCGGTGGGGGGAATACTCTGCAAGTGGGTGAAATGGGTGTGTTAGTTAGTTGGTCCTTGTCGTGGATCAAGTTGTACCTTTGGCCTCTGGTATTGTGTATAAGTAATTTTCGCGCTGAAAGAAAATGGAAAAATATCAATCTGCTTAGCAATATTTGAAATGGCCAACGTGGGGATCGAACCCAAGACCTTCGCGTTATTAGCACGACGCTCTAACCAGCTGAGCTAGTCGGCCAGTACTCAAGGTCTTTCGTGTAATAACTTGGCACATGGGCGTCCTCGGGAGGGGTTAAATTTGTGCACCCTAACGTTACAGCTCTACGTAGTTGTGTAGGACATGGTAGGTGGGTAATTCAATACTCATGGCGGTCTCAACATAGTTGTGATAACTGTCAATCTGCTCCTCAAAATATTTCTTCCGTTCCGCCAAATGTCGAAGTGCCTCGTTCATGCTCTGCATTTCCTGCTGACGTTGAAGACGCTTCCGGTGTTTACTTGCGATATCAAAGTCAAAGATCAGTCAAGATGGAAGGGGCTTCAACAAGGCCTGAGAGTCACTCGCCAAAGCCTACGGAGGGCGCAACCGATCACTGTTTCATGTACCAAAGTGCATTCTCCAAATATACCCCTTTTACCATATCCAGACAAAAACAGACTGTATTTAAAGACAACATTTTTCACATAGTTGGATCAGGCACGGCAAAAATGATGGTTGAGTTATTGTTCAGGAATTTACACACACCTGATCTCTTGGCTAATTTATCAGGAAATTTGATCAAGCAGGATTCTTGGGTGTATTTGCTCAGGGGAAGGCCACCTTCAGCAACTCTAATGGATGGGCTATTCTAGTCGAGAAGGTGACTAAAGGAATGTACCTCTTAGATGGCCTAGATGAGATATCACCAAACACAGTCTCATGACCTCAACATGCCAGTGGACTTGAACAGCTGGCACTACTGCTTTGGGCATGCTTGAGTAGACCTTATCCACAAAGTGGCAAAAGAGTGTTTTCTGGACAGACTTACTGTGAAAGGTGGCATTGGATGTCAGAGGACTTTGCAAGGATTGTGTGTATGGGAAGTGCACATCATTCCACTAGTTGCAAGTGCAAAGTGGACAAAACCCCAAATAACTGTGTGTATCTGGACTTATGGGGCCCAACCACAAAACAATCACAGGGGAGGTATTGCACATAATGCTTGCAGGCAATGAAAATTCCAGACTAATCAGGTATTTTCTAATTCACGAGGATGAAGCCAGTACACTTGCAGCATTCACCACATATTACACCAAGGCCAAAAGACATACTGAACACAAGCTCTTGATGTTCTACATTGACACAGACCAGGAGTGGCTAAATAAAAGATAGGAAGGTTATTGCAGGGCTCAGAGAATTATTGTGAAACCAGTTGTACCTTTGTGAAGAGTGTGTGAGTGCCAAAATGATAGATGAGGACAGATGAGTCATGAGCAGTAGGTGTCAAAGAGATAACAAGGTGTTGAGAGTGTCAAGTGGAAATGAAGGGGTCAAAAGGTTGTAAGCAAAGTGCATGAGAGTATGGCTCAGTTGAACAAGGCAGAGGATAGGACTTGAGTGATAAATAGAAGGATAACTGAAAACAGAGCCAAATTGGAAACTTGAGAGAGTTGAAACAAGACAAGATATGAAACAACTATGAGACAGAAACAAAACACAAGAAGTACAAAACACAAAACTGAGGACATAGAATAACAGATGTAAGGCAATGCAATATTAAGACTACTGTACCAAGTTCTACTCTATGGCTTGTATATGAATTATAAGCTGGCCCTGGGGCTCCAACCTCCCCAAACTGACCTCCACAACCGTCCTGGGCCCTGACTGCTATCTGACCAGCCACCTCGGCAGCCCCCGGCCATCACCGCCTGTCACTGCCACCAGCCACCGCTATTCCTGGCTATCTCTGGTGCTTTCTCAGCCACAGCCGCCACATCAGCGCCTGCCTTGGCAACCCCCAGCACTTCCCCCAGCCTGTGCCAAGGCCTCCCCCAGCTCCCACCAAGATGCCCATCACACATCACAACCATGCATCACCCCTGATCTGACCTCTGCACACCATACTCCATCCTCGCTCACCTCCTCACCTTGTCAACATTCCATGCCTCCATGCTCCCAAAGCAAGGCCTTCCTTTGGGAGCTTCCTTTGCACCACATGACCTGCATTGACCTCCGCCACTGCCTTGCACAATCCCTGGGCTTCATCTTGAGCCTCAGCATCACAACCCATCACCAGGGCCTACCTACCGCCTCCATATAGAAGTCATACAGTAGTATTCCATACTCTAGTCTTGATATTGTTGTTATTTGTCCTCAGTTTTGTTTTGTGTTTCAGTCTCATTCTCTCATCTCTAGTGTCCTGGTTTAATTCTTTTGACTCTATCTCATTTTTGTACTCATCCTGTATTGTCTTGTATCTCTTGTCTCTACTTGTCTTGCATCTTTTCCAATCTAATCCCTGCTTTCTTCTCTCTCTGCCTCAAGTCTCTAAGTCACACACACACACTCTCTCTCCCTCTCTCTTCTCTTGCTCTGGTCTTCATTTTGTTCCATTTTCTGTCAGGGGACTTCCATTCGATTTCCATTCTCGAGCACATCCTACGCCACCCCCGGGACCCCCGGGACTTGCCC
>JAGGAQ010000295.1:0-23450 GCA_017657225.1 Termitomyces sp. T69sscA | reverse complement strand
CCGCTGTTCCGATGAGCGGCAAGCGTGACAACCCCTCCAAACTTGAGCACTCAATTCTCCCTCATTTTGGACAGAAAGAAAAGCAGACTGGTACATTATCAAGGTCCAATTAACTCATATTCCGAATCCCAGGTCGCACAGAGGTGTGGAAGGGGGTCAAATCATGGAGTTCTCATTGACTGGGTGTTCTGAACATGTGGGGAGTGATAGTATAGTCACCAAGCAGGAGCTTGAAACAGTTTAAAGTCCGAAAGGCAAGTGTCAAGTGTAGTGATATTCTAGATGATTATCAAGTAATATCGACAATAGTGTTACAATATGTCGCGATTTGCAGGAAAAGTAGAATATCTTGACATGGGCTGGATAGGTTCTTAGAGCACTTACCAACGGGTCACACTAAAGTGGAACTCGTGATCATGCTAGCGACGATCCATGATGGTTAGGTTAGTAGAAGCCACTTATATTTGAGCATCAAAGGCGTCGCCCAACTAAGGAATCATGTTTCTGCCCAGAAAAGACATAGATCTTTGCGTTGATGCTGTCAGACTCCATCCAGATTTTATCTGCCATAATGCACCACACGAGACCAGAGATTTGGAGTGGGAATCTGTTTCTGTCAGGTTCTGTCAAGGACTGTCATTGTGGGGAAAGATTCTGATAACTCCTAAGACCACCGGGTGCCTGACTTGATGTGAACCTTGACAACTGTGGCCATGGGAGTCTTGGACGCAGCAACAGTAGGTTGACGAGGCACCGGATATTATGGGATCTGAAGATAGGACGAGATGTGGACAGACGGGGCCAAGTTACAAGTCTAGTGTGTGGTACATACGGGTACCGCAAATCGAGAAGTGTACATACCTTTCGTAAAAACATGTTTCGGACCCAGTGTCTGTCATCTCAAGGTCCGAGGGGGAATGATTCTAGCCTCATCTAAGCTTCAAGTCCAATAATACTCACTCAATCGGGAGAAAAGGCAGGTTCCAATTGCGAAGGATACTTGCCTTCGAGCCATTTCGTAGGCAGGAGATCATTTTATCTTCCATGATAGCTATACCAAACGACCTCGTAAAAGCAAAAGCATAGTCCCTTTCGATGTAGGAATCTTCAGGTGACTCAGTTGGCTGTACATCCAACGAGGAAGTTTGGATAAGTTTGGTAACGAAGGTCGTATGCATTTGAAACTCCGTTGTACTACTTACCCTGATGTGTTCTTCAGAACCATGGGCTCCGGACTCTAGCATCCTTTCGTTGCGTAGTCATATCGTCACAGTCCGTTTTCGACCGACTGCTTTTTCTTCCGCTAGCGCCTGGAATCGCTGAGCGCGCAATTCTTGGTTGCTGGACTTTTCAAGTTCTTCGAATCTCAATGCCAGCTACATAAGTCAGTATTCTGCGGCGATTGGTTGTGTCTCGCAAATTTTCTTCAAGGAAATCGCCTCGCGAGTGTTGGACCTATTTCTTCAGCCGCTGACCTCTTGTCTGATAATGGCTGTATCTGCCATTGGACTCCCCGTCTACTAGAGTCCAGAATGAAAGTATCTACACCAGTCAACTTCAGTACCCTTACTATTGCTGCGACAGTGAACCGTTCTCCTAGAAGGCCAAGAATAGATCTTTCATATGTCAATTGTAAGTAAACGTATGTTCCACAAGGCACTCTCAAGCTCTGTTCTCTCTCAATACAATTCACTCCCCAACTCCCGCAACCTGACAGAATAATAGGTACTCAGCTTGCGTATCGGGCCAAGGATATCCCTGAAAGCTACCATCATCTAGACTGTCTTTCTTACAGCCTCTGCTCCACCGTTACTCAGCTGTAGAAGTGACTGCGGGCAGTGCTGTCGCAGATGTTGCCATAGCGGACATCCAAACGTCAAAGATTCGTAACAAACCGCTTAAAACAGAGTTTTAGCCAGCGCGCCGCCTCCTGGGTCAAGCACCTGTATATCCTCCCCTTGATCCTTTCCCATATCAGAAATAAACGTACAAGCTGTAGACTTATCTTGCGTCGATTGGATTGGATGGTAAAATGTTAATGCCTGAACGGTTAGAAATCTTATTACTTAGATGAGAATTCTCCTTATATATATGCTTGATCTCTGGTGTTGCTCTCACAAAGGTCCATCCCTTTGATAAAATTACACCGAAAAAAATCCTGACCTTGTTATCTCCGCCGATGACTTTCGTGAACACCCACCTTATGGTGACCCTGGCTTATGCCCCTCCATACCCTTTTCACAGAAGCATTCACCTTCCTTGTTTCAAATCTTGCTTCCGTCCTCTTTGCTTCTGAAGGTATGTGAGGACCACCTTGCCTTCAGCCTTTGCAATTTCTTTCAAAGGCGGGTGAAACACGATTCCAGAGCCGATTCACCCCCGGGGTAACTTGACAATCGCGCACATAATCTGATGACCTATTGTTTTCAGAATGAAAGCCGAAAAATCGTGATCAGATAACAAAAGGAATACCATGTATGGATGGGCAATACTCAAGTTACAATAGCCTCTATTCGCTATGTTTGCATGCGCACTGCATATGGGTCTACCAACATGAAACGTGCTGCAGCGAGTGAGTCATGATGGAGCTTGAAAAGATGATGGGTTTGCGGGCCGGCTGCTGGCCGCGGGTAGACTGGCTGACAAAAATAAATGTAATGGATCAAAAAGGTTGTCTGACGGGTCTTCCCACGGTCAGTAGATACAAATGAACGGATTTTTAACTCAGAGAGTACCAAAGTTAGTCACTGGGACGACAAGAGCACCCGCGGCCGTTTCTTGTCTGCTTCCTTCTTGAGCATAATCCGATAATCTCTTTTGGCCTTTTCCTTCTGTCCTTCTCTTCAGCCTTACATTCATTTGACATACGGCAGAACACTATTCTATTCATTGACAACTGAGACGTGTCGGTACATTTCTAGATACCTTGTGAGCTCACAACGATTGACGATACACACACAGCCTTCGACTCAGCCTGATTAGATCGTATTCGCTTGTCTAGGAAAACGCTACCTCTCGTCTCGTCTCCTCCCGCACGATTTTTTTTTGTGCGTTGTGACATTTTTCGACTTTGTTAAGGATCTCGCAGTGGCAAAAATCTCTTCATCCGACAATGACAGATCTTACTGTTCTGATCTCTCCATTGCCTTTATATCCTGCAATGAAACCAGGTTTCATTTTTGGGAAAAGAACGCCTCAGCCGGTCAACCGCCCAATCATGGTAACATTGGAGACAGAAAGAGAGCAAGATGGTGAAGTCGGAACTACTGAGGACGATGATCAACCTTCTCCGTCTTCACCACCAAGAAGAACTCGATCACCCAGGAGATATGACTCGGCATTACTTTCTCCGCCTCCACATACGTGGAAGTCGCGCCCGCGTCCACGGCATCGACCAAGTCGCTCCCAGAGCGCTCCACCGGAGAGAAGGATACGAAAGGACGCAGAAGTAGTGGCGGACGATGTATTGGAAGAACAACCGATAGAGCTTGCGCCTCTTGACTTTGTGCGACCGAAGCCTCCAAGGAGTTTCACAGCTTTCCCTGCTATTCCGACCACGCGAGGAGGCGAACTCATACGTCCACCCCCACCATTACGTGAGTTTTTACAACCAAGCCATTTGTCATTTGTCTCAGGTCTCCTTTTAGTCCGCCCGACTACTTTCTGGCGCAAGACCCGGAAATCAGGAGTGTCCGGCCCCTCTTACTCTCCTTCTTCCCATCTCATTCGTCGTTCGACTTTCATCGCTGCCGGGCTTACCTTCGACTCACCAGTACACGATCTCAGTGCCCTTTGTGTGGAGAGTCGAGTCGGATTCATCGTCGTCCCCCCCGAACAGCTGTTATAGTCATAGTAAAAGGAGATGCTGGCAGGGACATCATTCGTTGTATGTATATTGGTCGGACTGTGTGTGCCGCTAGCCACGGCTCAAGATGTCAAGATGCCCGGGGGACAGGACATCATTAACTCTCGGCGACAAATCGTGATACCACAACCTGCCATCAGCGCCAGTCCGTCAGCGCCCCTTGTAGTGGCATCTCCTGTGTCCGTTCCAGTCAACACCCTCACACCCTCACCCACGCCCCCATCCCTGCCTTCGAACTCACCCATCGTAGAGATAACGATCGTGATCACTGCACCGTCTGTCAAGCCGTCCGCGACCCCCTCTGCGACCCCCTCTCCAATCTCTCCAGCCAACACAAATCAGCAAGCACAGCCCAACTCCCAGCGCAAGTTCAACCTCCTTTACTTGATACCCGTATTCGTCGTCCTCGGCATCTTATGGGGAGCCCTCGCCGCGTGGTTAACATACAAATGTGTCATGCGGCGACACAAGGCCCGAGACAACGTTTTCATCTGCGGCCCCCGGTACGTCCCGGCCGCGAGGGACGTCGAGGGCGGAAAGTCGCCGCAACAGTACGAAATGCAGGTCGTCGCGCTCTCCTGGCCTTCTCCCGATCTCAAGCACCCTGGAAAGGAGTCTGCGATGCACGAGGAGGAGGAGAACGACCCGTTCCTCCTCCCGCCGTCGCCGACGGCGCAACGAGCTGGGAGAACGAAGTCGGTGCAGTCCACGACGACGGCGTATTCGGATGCGACGTATGCGCTGGAGACGGACGACGAGGGGCGGAGGGACGACGTTCCCTGGGAGAGCTTGAGGCATAAGAGCATTAAACGCGGGATACTGGCGGAGGTGCAGAAGGAGGGAAACCGGATCAATTCACTGCGCCCCTCGGGGACTGTGCGGAGTACGGCTACGGGGGTAGGGAAGACGGTTTCTCGGAGGGTGTCGCGACATCGAAGGACGGACTCGGACCATCTTGCCCACGATATCGCCCAGATGCTCACCGGTGCGGACGCTCACGGGATCCCCAGCAGCCGCCCTCCGAACCTCCGTGCCGATTCCGCCGTCACTACTCTATCTCTCGTGTCCACGACCACGGCGGGGGACAAAACGCAGTGGAAGCCCGGCAGGGGCTTCAGAATCGTGGAAGAGTCTCCTCTCTCCTCGCGCAACCCGACCCCAGTCCCACCTGAGGACCCCGCCACGTACGGCACGAGAGACCGATACACTCCCGTTCCAGCGCGGCACGACACGAGCCGCAGCACCAGCCCGGTGAAAAGCGTCGCCTGCCCGCCCGCACCCGCGCCCGCGCGGCACCACGCCGACGTCCTCCCGCAGAGCCCGCCGCAGATCACCAGCCCCCTCTTAGAAAACAGCTTGTGCTTCACGCCGCATCGCCCGCCGCGGGCGTTCATCTCTCCCCCGACGACGCCCGCGAACGCTACGAGGCCCGACGCCCCGAGGAAGCTGCGTTCCCCGAGACAGCCGCAGCTCCCGCTGCCGCGCTATGCAGACGGGGGTGTCAACTCGCCCCGGCCGGATGTGTCTCGTGGGCGCGGCAGAGCGAAGGGGTCGTCGTATAGGAAGGCTCAGAGGCCCCCGATGAGCTCGAAGAGCTCGTCTTCGTCGACGTATTCGCGCGGTAGTGATGCGAAGGGGGTGCAGGCGCTCAGACAGGTTGACGATATCGTGGAACGGAGCTGGGGTGCGCGGGATCTGGGTGACGAAGGCGTGAGGGCGCTCAGTCCTACTGCGTTTGGGAGGAGGACTGGGAACTGAGTATTCTCTATTTATCTTATTGTTCGGCTGGTTATATCTTACATGCGTTAGACTTAGATACACGGTACGGAATTGTGCACATCGTCCAGGCTTTTTTCTTCTTGGGATCTCATTATTGATATACTATCTTGGATTTTGGAATTTTTCTTCTTCTCGTGCTTTTGGGACTTTTTTTCATCGCTTGTGCGATGATACTAGTCTATGGTCTTGTATGTATTTGCTCGATAATTATCATATCGCCGTCTATTGCTGTGATAATAGAATTTGGTTGTATAGAAGGTGTATATGAGCGAGCGAAACGCTCTGAGTTGTGTTTTCACTTGTCAAATTGTGACGACGCTCCTGTTGTGGCTCGCGTCGTAATAAGGAACTTGGGAAAAGTCTCAGCATCAAATCTCTCGACCGGGTAATCTTGCCTGAGATGTAGAGCCATCTGCCTCTTATCTTACAGGCCCTGCGAACCTCAGCCATCTTGGAACGCGCCAAGTGACCCCGCGCCGACGGTTTGTTTCTCAATGACATAGATACTGAGGTAGTAAGGCATGCAAATTGATGCCCACACCATCAATATTCCCCGATCTACTACCCCATTGGCTATGTTGTGAATATACGCCACAGTCCGCGTGTATCATGCCGTCATATATAACCCAACATACACAAAATGAAATCGAAAAACAAAACAAGATGATAAGACGGAACCGAAGCCACAATGACAATCACCAAGGCAACTCGAGCGGTGTGGGCAGATTCTTCCCTAGGACGCGCTCAGCCTCGCCTATGTCCCTGCAGAGTCATGGTTGAGGAGCACTGTCAGTGGTGAGTTGGGGCAGCGTACCTTGGACCCCGCGGCGCCCAGAAAGTGCCCGTCTGTTCGTGGCTGAGGGTCGCGATGAAGTCGACCGTTGAGCGCGCCGCCACGGCGGGCTCGACGGCTGCAGAGATTGTGAGCGGGCGAGTATTGTTCGACGTCGGCGAGATAGACAGCGTACCTCCGCCAGACTCCCAGTACTTGTCGTACCCCACGCCTTTGGTCATGTCCGTGCGCATAAAGCCAGGCTGGAGGAAATACACTTAGCTGTGATACCGACCTGCTACTGATTCTTACATGGATCATGGCTACTGTGATGCCCTTGTCGTGGAGATCGTTCGCAAGCAGTTTGCCGACCATGTTGGCGGCGGCTTTGCTTCCGTGGTGGCCGTAGTTGCCGCCGCCTTCTTCCTTCGTGCGCAGTGCGATCGAGGCGCCCTCGGTCGTGATAAGGATGAACTTGGACCCCGGTGCCAATAGGTCAGTAAGATACCTGAAGGAACATCGGATGAGACTGCTGTGGCACCAGAGACGCGCGACGCACAGATGGTGGGCGAGGAAGACAGGCGCGATAGCGACGACCTTGTACATCTCGACCTCGTCTTCGAATTTGGGTTCACCAAAAGACTGGGTTTCGAAGTAATCACAGAGGATTTATGTCGTGGCACGATGCACGCACGCACCTCTTTCTTGAAGACGCCCGCATTCACAATGACCACGTCGAGCCGCGTGTCGCCGAGGGCGACGGCAATCTTCGCGCCTGCGTCTTCACGCGCGATGTCGATGGGGCTGATGCGCTCGACGCCAGGCGGGAGCTGGGTGTCGCATGCGCGCGTCGTTCCGAAGGTGCGGTAGCCATCTGCGTGGAGGACCCTTGTGAGCTCGTATCCGAGACCACGGGACGCGCCGACGACGAGGGCCGTAGGCATGTTGCCGCGCTAAGTGAGGGATGAGCGGGAAGTAAATGTGATCGATTACGTAGAGGACGCCGTCATAGGCGTCAAAGGTTGGTGGCTATGTAAACACAATCTATGCTTATAATCAATTCTCTGCTAGTATATCGGTTAGTACACGCGCCTGTCATGCCTTGTATTGATCGCGATGATTGCAAACGCGCGAAAGCTGGGTTCGACTCCCAGGCAGAGAGATGCTCCTCCCTAATATTTGTCAAAATAACCTTTTCACGAGATCAATGAAGGGACCTCCAGTGAGGACCAAGTGAGACGGAACTTCAGGTACCACAAGGCGTGAGATTCCGATGCTTGCAGAATTTCATCAATATCACAAAACATAGCAATTTTAAGTACATTTTGTCCTGAATACACCCAACCGTGAATGCATAAGAAAATTTAAAAGTTCCATGAATATTGACAAGATGACAATTAAATTCTGCTCGAATATCACTGCCAGAATATTTGATCTCAGTTTGAACCGGTAGTCCGCAAATCCGCTTCACTTCGAAGCATCCCTATGCACACATATTGCATTAACCATGATGGTATTTGCCTGATATATATATACAGTATATGTATAAGCCTCCTGCTTGAAGGAATAGATGACAAATTGCATTGCAGAACGTCAATGCATCAACACGTCAACGTCACCAAGCATCCATTTCACCAACCAGATTGCAATCACCACACCATTGCAATGTCCATGCCTACTCTCAAGTCATCTTCTGTGCCAGCTAGAATTGCATTGCCAGCTTTGGGACCACTGAAATTGAGGGATGTTCTGGCAAAAATAGGAGAGTTCAAGGGTTGTCTAAAAATGGTTGAAAAAAAGCTACCAGAGATTGAGAATACCAGTCAACTTATGGCCCAGGTCAAGGATTTGCTGAAAAAAGTCAAATACAACATGGGCAGCGGGAAGTTTATCAAGACTGATCCTCCATTGTATCCAGAAAGTAACAACCGAACAACTTGGCCTTGTATACCTGGAACAGATGAACCTGTGCTTCAGTTCAGATGGGACAAGCTGTGGGACCATGATGACAACTATTACTCGATTTGTTGCATTGTGAGCTGGATGAGATGTCATGGTGCAGAAGTCATGCCAAATGTGAAGCCTGCATTACTTCATATCAGTGATGATGACCATCAAAAACAGGTGCGAGAACGATTCATGAGCCTTCAAAAAAAGGTGAAGGAGGCACAAACCTGATAAAAGACTGATGATGCTGGAGTAGTGGGTGCGGGGGTGGCTCAAGGTGAGGGTGGGTCAGATGAGAGTGTAACAGTCACAGCTAAGGAGGAGAAGAAATGTCTGAATGCTGCAGTATTAAGAAGTTGTGCTGCCAGAGTACATACAATTTCTTTCATGCTTCCATTTTGGTGTTTGTAATGTTCATTGACTGGTCCAGGTCTTATTAGAAACTGGCATTTAGATTAGCACAACGCAAGAAGCTTCTGCAAGATTTGCCTTACCGTGACAAAAATATAGCACAGTGTTTGTTGTGTTCTTGATGCCAGATGATGAGGACAAGTATAACAAAGATGGGAATCTGACACACTGTTACATCTCACATGCACCTTTATATCGTAGCCAAGAGGTATGTATTAGTTTATTTTCATCAACAAAAAAATTCTTACCTATCAATAGTTAATTGGTCTCCTTACTGCTGTTGATGCAGTCCATATCAATATGCCAAAATGCTACACGGTCTGAGTACATGGAAAGCCCAAGGATGAGCTGCCAAAAAGATCAGCTAAAGTTGAATTTAGAACCAGGTGAACATGGCTTACCAAAGAAGATAATAAAAGGTGGGATCAGGAATCACGCATTGTTGAGAGTGGAAAAGCATGGGGTTGCTCAACACAATAGACAGCAAGTTCTATCATCATGCCCCCTCTTTGCTGTTACCCTTCATGATAAATTTTTGCTTTGAGAAGCTCCCGTTCATGGCAATTTCCAGGATCATCTGGGAGGAGGAGAAGGTACTCATATAACAAGTACATCATTAGCCAATTTTGCATCATTGTTAGCTCCATGCATCCTCCATCATGACTGTTATGCTTGACCTTTTCAAGCATCCCATTGAATTGCTCAAATGGAAAGAGCCACTAACCATAGATGGGACTTGAGTTCTCAAAGAACTTGGTATAGTGAGTGGAGAGATGATTGTTGATTGTCATATGAATGTCCATCCACTTGAGTGCACAATTATACTGAGTAAGAAACTCCTGACTAGTTTTCACCTGCAACATTGAGATCTTGCATGATGCAAGAATCTGGACATCCATGGCTAGAAGGAGTGCTGCTCAGTATACTGATTGATATGCTCGATTATGCTGTGGGGGATTGGCAGCATTTGGAGGAACAGGTGGCTGGCCATTGGGTAATCAATCACCTGCATCATGCCAGGAAATCCATAGAATCACAAGTGCAACTGCAATTAATTGGCACCATTCATCAGCCTTTTTCAAAGACTGATTCTCTCCAAGCTGTTTAAATCATGAGATCTCTACTATTTCAAAAGGTGACCATCTGATAGGCTTACATTTTTAGATAGTCAAGTTATGTAACTTAGTCACTTGATGGCATTAATGACAGCCTCAAACTTTTTCTTAGCAGAGGAATTGCCTCCGATCCTGAATAGCATATAACCCTTGAAAATGACCTCATTGAAGAAGTGACTGACAATTCCTGTCAAAGCATGTAGAAAATTGCATCAAGCTGATGAGTACAAGCACAAAACCTACCAAGAAAGATGTTGTGCATGAAGTCAAGGGCCATCTTCAAAGATGGGAGCCAACCAGGAAGAAGGTTAATAATTGCCCAGCATACACCATAGTCTTGCAGGATGGTTAGTTGATGCCCAACTGCTGCAACTTTGAAACAAAAAGAATGCTTGAGGACTCTCCAATCATTCTTTTCTGCGGTACATTCATCAGGATTGGTGAGTAAACAGTAGATACCTACAATCAGAAACATACTGCCATTGTATCCAGTGGGTTGGTTGATATCTACAATGTTAGCATAACAATATGGGCATGGATGAAAATCATGAGTATGTCCTGCAAAGCCATTGAATTTATGTGCGGCAGGGGTGTTGTGACTACCACAAATGCAATCCACATAGACCATATCAGGTTGTTCATTGTATATATCCATCATCAGACCTGGTGTTCATCAATAAAGATATTAGGAATACAAAGAACATACCCTGTTTCACTTGTTGTAATTCTTTCACTGCTGGTTTGAATGTGTTGTTCATTTGTTTGGTTGTGGGTTTCTTGGGACCTGGCATAATCATTGGACATATAATGTTGAAACCAAGGTATTGTTTGCCATGTGGAAGGTTGTTGATCAATATATATACGCCACTTGCCGAGTGTGGCTATCCAGAGAGGATCCCAAACCTTTTGGGACAGTAAGAAGAAACAATCAAGGAGGATCAGAACACTTACCAATCCATGTTGATTGTCAATTGTAGACTAAAACAATGTGTGTATAGTGGTCTTGCAGCACCATGAGTAGGAACCAGTACTTCCAATTTCACGACAAATACCTGTTTCTGATTGGTGCCACATCTGACCATTGCTAATGTCAGACATGACAAATTTTGAGTCCATGTTTTGATCAGTTACATGGGAGTCCTTTCGAGCAACAAATGCGCAAAAGCCTGGGTGCATGAACATCTGTCAAAGACTTTTGATGATTGAGACTTGTGGGACAATGACATTTGGTACACAAGCACCATTTTTCATGCTAGATATCTGACTGTTGCAGTGTGGCAACATACAAGTAGGTTCTACAAGGGCTTTGAGTTCATCAGGAGTATGTGGTTCCCAACATACTGGACATATGGCATACCAAATGATGTACTCATCTGTGCCAATTCCTAGTCACTTTTGAGCGCTCTGCAGAGTTCAAACAGAGACAGATTCCTCAGGAAGTACATGTGCTGAGAGTCCCCCAAATGATGATTGATGCAAAATTGTGCCTGCAGTGGCCTGAAAGGATTCTCGTGATAAGAGCTGTCATAATGGGTTTGGCTGCTGGTTAAGACAGTCTGTGAGAATGCTGATTTTTGTTCTCAAAGCAGCAGACTCCATGATGAGTTGCGCTGTTGCTATTTGTGATTGATGAGCTCTCTGAAGATGCTTTTTTTACCTGTTGTTTTGTCTGGTAAGTAAAGCTATCTGGGTACTTCTTGCATGTGTCACAAAAGCAAGGAACACGCAGTACACCATGCAGTGTAGGCATGATTGTGCTGTTACCGGAGTTGAACAATGCTGGCACTAGGGTCGAACAAGGGACTGCCTAGAAGTGTGATGAAACTCTATCAGGGCATGTGTTGACGATTTCTCCAAGTTCAAATAGATTTTGAAGTTGCTGAAATCTCAATGTAATGTAAATCCTTCAACATTATGCTACACATAAAATGTAGGGCTAGTACAATGTGTGGAAGGGGGCATGATGGCTCAGCTGGCACCATCGTGCTCCTGAGGGGGTCAATTGGCTTCCAAGTGGTCGTGGGTTCAATCCCCAGTTGCACCCACCTGGACACACCTTAGACACTATGTGGGTAATTTCAACGCTGCTAGGAAGCCACTGCTTCCATGTGTTGACTAGGGAGGTGTCACAACCCGCTACTGACCCCTGGAACTCAGCCCCAGCCCCAAGACTTCAACCCTCCCAAAACGACCCCCACGACCACCCCAAGCCCGAACCGCTACCTGGCCAACTCCCTTAGCAGCCCTCGTCCATCACCGTCCATCACCACCTGTCACCGCCACCAGCCACTGCCACCTGTGGCATCCCCAGCCATTACTGGCCATCACTGCCACAGCCACCACCACTTGTGGCATCCCCCAGCCATCACCGCTGTGACTGCCACATCAGCACTGGTCTCGGCTATCACACCGCCCATAGCCACCACATTAGCGCCGGTACCACCCATCACTCCTGGCCCGTGCCGAGACCCCCATCACGCATCATGATCATGCATCACTGCCGACCCAACCTCCGCATGCCACGCTCCACTCCCGCTCCCTCCTCACCGCCCCACCACTGCATGTCTCTGCGTTTCCAGTGCGAAACTTCCACGCCATGCAACATGTCTCAACCTTGCCCCACCCTGCATGGCTCCCGGGTCTCACCCCAAGCCCCGGTGCCATGACCTGCCACTGGAACCTGGGCCTGAGCCCTGGGCCCTATGTACTGCATAGTATATAAGTCATAGAGTAGTAAGTAGTACTCTAGTCTTGATATTACCATAGCCTTGTATTGTTTTGTTGTGTTCTTGTCTCTGTCTTGTTTTCTTGCACATCCCGGTCTCTTCATTTCTACTTGCTTCTTTTTCTTATCGTACTCGTCTCGTATCATCTCCCTGCCTCGTCTCTACTCGCCTCGTCCTCTAATCTATTCTATTTTGCTCTCCTTCCCCTTTCTACTCTAAGTTTTCTTGGCTCTTCTGTTCCTGGATCCTCTTCTCAACTTAATCTGTTCCATCTCCCTGATCTTATCTCGACCTTTTCCCCTTTTGGCTGCTTAGTCTCCTCGACTCTGTTTCCATCCCTGGGACTCGCTAAGTCCCTGCGCCTGTTACCTTTTGAACTCTGGGACTTGTTTGCTCACCAGCGCTCACTCGTTCCATCCTCTTGTACTCCTGGGAATCGCGCCTACCCCCGGCACTCGTCCTCCACCCTTCCCGGCACTTGCCCACTTGCTGGCGCTACCAGCACTCCCCTACATACCGCCCACACCCCGCTTTGGTCTCCTACACCTCACGCCCTACTGGTGCTCTGCGCCTGTGGACATGGTGATCACCACATAAAGTATTCGCCCAGTGGACTGAGCCCCCATGGTCAGCAGAACATGACAGGAGGCTTTGTTGGTCAGGCTGTTCATGAGCGACCAATCAGCATGTGACTTGATGAAGCAATGTGACCACTGCACTCCTGTCCAATCAGAAAAGAGAAGGGTTGCCCAATAGGATGGAATTAGGAGGGTACGAACCTAAGGATCATACCAGATTTGGAAGAGCTTTGGCATGAAAAACCCTTGATGGAATACCAAATACAGAAGTTGGGAAGGAACGACCCAGGAACCAAGCATGTCCCAGTGTGGGTGGGTGGGAAAAATAGGTGTCAATAGTTTGATCAGGCTGCCAAAGTAGTGTGTGGTCCATTGGATGTAACGGCACAGCTGTTGAGGTCGGGGTTGGATAATGGTTTGATCAGCTGCTTAGGGCTTAACCAGCCTGCAGCTCTGTCACCAGATCACCCATGCTGTCACATACCGTCACAGGTTCCGAATCTTGGGATCAATCTCCAAAGAATACCATCTGGGTGCAGGGGGGGGGGTTTGTCGTGAGACCCTTACCGGGTGTCTGGCTTAGAGGGAGCCATGGCTGTGGCAATTGGGTAATGCCTACACCAACTGGGCACCGGCAAGCACTGCCGAGAGTAGCAGAGTTTAGAAATTGGGATGGCACAATAGCGGCAGATGGGCAGGGAACTTAATGTGTGGGAAGTAGTATGAACCCAGGTTAGGATCAAATTGTAGTAAAAGTAGCTACGAGGTGTAACCGGCATGCTTGAAAAAGCATCAGGCTGGAGTACCTACTGGAAGTGTCCATAATTACCACACCCTTACCGTACTGTAGGACCTAGGACAGAATAGCTCAAGATGTATATTGACTAAAAATAGGCCTGGAAGAAAATAAAAACTGATCAATCAACAATGTGTGGGAAATGTAAGAAAATTTAAATAAGGTAATAATTTTGCGAATTCCATTATTTCACGCTTTGTGCTGTGTACCTCACTACACCGAGTCCTCTCTAGGTGAGCACGGATACTTATACGAGGTACCATCCACTATACTGAGTCCTCTCTAGACACACCGCGAGCGACTGTTTAAAGTATATTTCCAGTTTACCCACCTACCACGCCCTACATAACATGTGTAGCTATATTGTCGGGCCTCAGAAATACAACTAACCGAGCGTAGGACTCGCTACAGAGCCGTCTTGAAGAGCTCGGTATTCACACCGCTATCTCGCATTGTGTAGGTTCAGTCATTGGATATCCCTTTTACGTTTCTTTTTTTCAAAACTTTTTGCCTTGCACACGACTCATCCCGCACCCCTCCTGTCCGGTGTCATACCGAGTCCATCATGCATGAATGATATCTTTCGAAACAAGAATTTGTGAGGCCCATCGTGGATGGATATCAGTATTCCCAAAATAAGTTCTCTGCTAGTATATCGGTTAGTACACGCGCCTGTCATTCCTTGCGTTTGTCGCATTGATTGCAAACGCGCGAAAGCTGGGTTCGACTCCCAGGCAGAGAGATGTCACGTCACTCCCTTTTACGTTTTTTTTTTCAACACCCCTCCCCCTTATCCTGTCAAGTTTGAGTCCTGATCTGACATGACATTTTCCTTCCTGGTGGTTTGACCCGCACGGAGGGAGGGCAATCCATCCTACCGTCGATCATCTATTTATTGTGACTTTGACGAGGCTGTTGCTCCTTTTCAGAGTATAGTATACAATAGTTGATGTTGCACCTGGTTGGTGATTAACTCTCGCGGCATCTTTGATTCGGCATATCACAAGGGCCGCCTTGCTGAGTCCCGTGACACTGCGCAACGTCTTGTCGTCGAGCCTTGTGAAGTACTCGAGAGTCGGTTTGCAGACATTCAGAGGTGAATAACCAGACGCGAGGGATGAACGATCTCCACTCCACACGAGTGTGAGAGCATAGAAGGAAGATCGGAGAACAACTTTGGACGATGCGTGAATAGATCAGGTGGAAGGCGTGTAATCTCAGCGTATACATATATCGTTCGCAGGTTGTTTGAGGATGCCCGAATTGAATTCGAATCGAGTTATATCAGTGTTTCCATCGATATTGGCAAGGATGTCACGACAACCCATGCTCATGGGTCGTGTCCTACTATGTCACTTTCATCGGATTGCATCTGGAAAATCGATGTGTGTACAGTTAGAGCAGCTGCTACCAGAAAAGCCTGACCTGGACAAGATCAAGCGATTCGAGTGACGGGAGGATCGTAGATCATGACACTAAGACTGGGTCCCACAAACACTTCTCTGCTAGTATATCGGTTAGTACACGCGCCTGTCAATGTTAGAACATTTGATGTGACGCGCGAAAGCTGGGTTCGACTCCCAGGCAGAGAGGTAAGAGCAACTATTGTTCCATTTTTTTTCTCCCTATACGAGTCCAGCAAGAACACAAAGTATGATTTTAAGCTTTCTAAGATGATACATGCGGTTCGCGTGGCTCCTCCTCGTGAACACCGACGCCATTGGTCGCAACATCGTCCAGTCCCGGCGCGTCCTTCTTCAGCTCTTCCTCCTCGACCTGCATCAGATCCACAGTCTCCTCGTCCCCCTCGTCCTCCTCCGCACCCTCTCCCTCCTCTCCCTCATCCACCTCATCCTGATCCAAATCATCCGCCTCCTCCCCCTCTCCCTCATCGCCCACCTCGGCGCCCTCCTGATCCCCAGCCACATACCCCCCAGCTTGCGATATCGACGCCGCCGCACCCTCGCCTACCTCCTCCCAGTCCACCTCCATCGCGTTCGGCTGCGCCTGCAGCGCGTGCTGCACGAGCGGCGCAGAGGTGAACGGCGCGCCGAGCTCTTTGGGTTTGGGTCTGGCTTTGACCACCAGGGGACGCGGGGGTGCGGATGCCGAGGCTGCAGGCGCGCTTGATGTAGATTCGGGCGCGGGCACAGACGCGGAGACAGAGCCAGAGCCAGAGGGCGCCGGCGCCGGCGGGGCTTTCTTTTTGTCGGTTTTGACGTTGGCGCGGTAGACTGTAATGTATGAATTGTCGGCGTGGTTTGTATGAGAGAGGTGCGGAGAGACGGCGACGACGTACCGACGAGTTCAGTCTGCAGCCTGTCGACGAGGTCGCCGAATTCGATCATCTCGAGCGCTTTCAGGACGTCCGAGGCGGAGATGGACTTGTGTTGCTTCGACACCGCCACGTCGTGGGCTCTACATCATGACGCGTTGAGGAAAGCTCGTTACAGGGATCCAGGAATCAAATACGCACGTCGCGGCTGTGCGTTCGGAAGTAAGCATACGGATGAAAGAATAGCACACGACAGAGCGCACCAAGGTAGTTGATAAACACCGTCGAGCCCTTCACGAGCGACAACACCGTCTCCTTCTGCAGCTTTGCATTATCCGGGAGCTATGCGCGCGCGCGCTGTCGTGTCAGCGTCTACATCGACAAGTTCAGACAAGCGTGAGCCCGTACAGCGGATTTGGCGATCTTGGCGACGAGACTCTTGGGGAGCTCGAAGTTTTCGATGCCGTCGGAGACGAGGTCTTGCTGGGCCTGCGCGGAGATGGGCCCGGACGGAGCGTCTTTGCGCGGCATAACGTGGGGAAACGGGAAAACAGCAGATGCGGTCGATTCACGCGCCGTGTGGCCGTGTTTGGCTGCGAGGCTGCAGAACTTCCTACCATGCCGCGCCTCATAGTTAATCACCAGCCAGCAGGCGCAACATCGTTACAGACCCGTATATACCATCCTCTGAAAACGGGCAAAAGTTTCGTCAAAGTCACAGTAGATAAATAGATGATCGACTGTGGGGTAGATTGCCCTCCGGGTCAAATCACCACCAGGGAGGAAAATGTAAGATCAGTAAGTTCAAAGAACAGGATGAGGAGTCTTATATATGCGAGGGTTGGTGGAAAAAGAAAAGGATATCCTGACCACCAAGCCATCTCTCTGCCTGGGAGTCGAACCCAGCTTTCGCGCGTCACATCAAATGTTCTGACATTGACAGGCGCGTGTACTAACCGATATACTAGCAGAGAATTTTTTGTTGGACCCAGTCTTAGTGTCATGATTACGATCCTCCCGTGACTCGAATCACTTGATCCCTTGTCCAGGTCAGGCTTTTCTGGCAGCAGCTGCTCTAACTGTCCAAACATCGATTTTCCAGATGCAATCCGATGAAAGCGACACGACACGACCCACGAGCATGGGTTGTCGTGACACAAAAACGATGTGTTTATACTTGCCAGTATCGATGGAAACACTGATATGACTCGATTCGAATTCAATTCGGGCATCCTCTAACAACCTGCGAACGATATATATATGGATAGACGCTGAGATTACACGCCTCCCCCTGATCTATTCACGCATCCTCCGAAGCTATTCTTCGATCTTCCTTCTATACTCTCACACTCGTATGGAGTGGAGATCGTTCATCCCTCGCGTCTGGTTATTCAACTCTGAAGGTCTGCAAACCGAGTCTCGAGTTCTTCACAAGGCTCGACGACAAGACGTTGCGCAGTGTCATGGGACTCAGCAAGGCGGCCCTTGTGATATGCCGAATCAAAGATGCCACGCCTCAGAGTTAATCACCAGCCAGTAGGTGCAACATCAACTATACTCTGAAAACGAGCAAAAGTCTTGTCAAAGTCACAATAAATAGATGATCGACTGTAGGATGGATTTCCCTCCCTCCGTACGGGTCAAACCACCGGGAAATAAAATGTCATGTCAGATCAGGACTCAAACTTGACAGGATAAGGGGGAGGGGTGTTGAAAAAAATAAATAAAAGGGATTGACGTGACATCTCTCTGCCTGGGAGTCGAACCCAGCTTTCGCGCGTTTGCAATCAATGCGACAAACGCAAGGAATGACAGGCGCGTGTACTAACCGATATACTAGCAGAGAACTTATTATGGAAACACTGATATCCATCCACGAGGGGCCTGACAAATTCTTATTTCGAAAACATCGAGCCACGACCAACAATACAGCGGATACAATTTGCCGCACAGAAACCATTTGGAATGGAGAGTATCTATATAGCGAACCACGGGTCAAGCGAGAGTTCGATGGTCGTTCCAACGGATCTAGTGTCAAGTACCTCGGCGCAAAATCACAAATTCGTGACATCCAGCCGGGCGGGGATAGAAAATTGACTCTAACGTTCTGTGCGGAATGGTACTACGAGCCACATGCACCTCTCCATTGTGCATCCTTGTATTCTCACTTGCCGCGCTACGCCTGTGGAAACGAGTTACATGGCACGCAGCTTCCTGGTAGGTCACGGTAGGTGAAGATTCAGACAAGGCCCCTTTTTGATTTTGCGTTCTAAGAGTGTAGAACGTATGACAGTCGACAGGTGACACTTTATGTAGCGACCGTGACCTGATCCCATTCTTTTCGGGCCCTCTTTGTTTACTCGCCGACCGCTATTGACTATTTCTGGTATATGACCTAGCTACAGGTATCTAAGACCCCTCGACGTACTCTGTAGTCAGTTCTTCCCAATAGCAGAGCTTACCCCCGTTCTCTCTTGTGCGAACACTCTATTACGCTAGTGTGACCTCACCGTTATAACGCTGCGGTTACACTTTAGACCCTTATTGTGATAATAGTGATCAGTGGAAAGCACCTAAATGACCCAACTCTGGCACGACGACAGCACTCAAGGATAAAAACAGAAGACGGTAAGCTAGTCATCGCAAATATTAATTAGACGAACGGCTGTCCATTCTTACATGTATCAAGAATTGGAAAGTGATCTGATCATATTTCGGCATTACACAATTACTAACTTTGATTTGACCTTGAAATTAGTTCACATCGCGATAGAACTCCTGCAAGACTCAGTTGACATCAAATTCCGCAATGGACTCTGAACATTTGAGCTGGTTTATTTACCCAATAAATAAGGGGAATTTAGAGGGAGACGCACTAATGTCCATGCCTTTGTCCATCAGCCTCATTCTTATCGGTTTCTTTACCTTGTCCAAATCCAACCTGATCTGTTTAAGCATCGTCAGTTGTTGTTCGATCTTCTTGTCCTCGTCTTCTAATTTAATCAATGTTCTCATGGTCATTTCGAGACCTTGAGTGGATTGGGAATTGTTGATCCCCTGAAGTATGAGTATCCTATTATGCAAATCCGCAAGTCGACTCTTGAGTTCTCTTGCCTGGCGCACTGCAACAGGATGTTTGTCGTGATATCCCCGTTCAGCCCAGATGATACTGTCGCGAAGCATCTCATCGGTATTCTTCAGAGGTTGCTTATCAAGACCCGTAACAAGGTGATTCGTGATAACTGGCTCATTCTTGAACAGAACTACTTTCGAGTTTCCTGTGCTGTCAACAGTCCTTGCAAGGAGACTTCGCCTCTGTTTCGGGTCACTTGTCTTCATGGCATACGCTGAAACGTCCATATGGAAGTCCTCGTCGTTTCCAGTCATTGTCGGATTTCCACCAGAGTGTGAAGGGCTGAGTATGAAGGAATTGTGAGTCACCTCTATAACAAACAAGTTTGTAGTTCACTTACTTGACGTAGACTGTATCAGCGATTTGAGATAAATCATTTCTTACCAAGTAATCTTCCACCTGGCGGAGAAGATATGCCCGAGCGATTGCATATCTTCCATTCCCACCAGTGTTAGAATCATAAGATTCAAAATGGGCCCGCAGGTGAGGCAGGCGTCGAGGGAAGTAGAAAGACATGGCCGGAGTAATTGATGTTCGAAATTTACTTGGCTGGTCTTGAGGGATTCAATCCGAGCTTTCTTTTAAAGCATTAACCACTGCATATATTTCTAAATTAAGTCTCAAAGTTTCGTTCACTTTGACAGACGTCGTTGCACAGCTAAACACGGTGTGGCGACACAGAGAGGTAGATCAGAAGACGCATAATATCGGACACTTTTTGGATTAAAATTCCCTTATGGCCAAGTACCTCGCCAATGTAAATCTTAGTAGGAAATAAATGATTCGGAAGGCTTGATAACAAAAAAATGCACAGAACCGTCAAATCCAGCAGTGTTTTTAAAAGGAAAGTTCCTGAAAACCAAGTGGCACTTTATGTGTCTTGTGATATGAGAGACCGTCAAAGGGAGATACGCCACACATTCGAGTCAAAGCACAGCCAGTAGGTACAATATTTCCCGTCATATACCCGTATATTTTCCGGGTAAAAACCAAGTGAAATTCTATAAAGGGCCGTGATAAGTGTTTGAGAACTTCTCCACAGGCAACCCAACTCGAGCGAATGGACAGCTTTGTCTGGTAGATCACTGTGGCACAAGGGATTTCCCGATGAGTGACAAAAGGAAAGTGTGACTGATGTTATATGAATTCCCAGGCTTACGCGATGATGCAATAAAAGCTTTCTTAATTCCTGACGAGCAATATGCTCAAGCTTGCTTCCTCCTTGCTTTTCCTTTCCCGTTCCCGTTCCCGTTCCCGTTATTCCTGCTCCGCGAATTTCCGTTTCATGTCTATTCTTCCAGAACGTATGCGGAGTGGTGGCACGTGGGTCAGACCTGACAAACGTCGGCCCAACTATTTTCTGCCTTGTAGCCTTGAAGGCAACGGAGAAATATACCATTTTGATGAAGAACCTCTGATCCTTCCTAAGGACCTAGGTTATGGCTACTATCCCGTCGCCCTGGGAGACGTTATTCCATTTGGTCGGGCCAGCCTCCGTGTTGTGAGAAAGCTTGGGTGGGCAAACGGCTCGACGGTATGGTTGTGTTTGAATGATCAAGTTGATTCTAAGTGAGGTCGTTTCTCTCGTTTCCTCTCGTAAATATTGTGTGGGTAAGCTCGTTTTATTCTTACGAAACTTCCAGGCTCCAGCAGAAATATGTTGCACTTAAAATAGAAACGGCATTAAATCACCACCTTCCGTCCACGGAAGCCCAATGTTTTGAAGGAATGAAGAGGCAGATTACACGAGGCGCGCAATTCTGCTTGCCTCTCCTCGCACAACAAACATTATCCTCCCTTCACGGCGACCATCGGTCTTTTGTCACCCCCATCACAGGACCCGACTTGATTGAGCTTGCTGAGAGCCGGGGATCCATGTATAGCCTACCTGTCGTTCGAAAGATCATTCGACAAGTTCTATTAGGACTCGAGCATATGCATGCGTGCGGTTTTCTCCACTGTGGTGCGCCCTCACCATTTCCATCTACCCATACACCTATCACTTGTCCTTTCTTTCGTAGATGTAAAATGCGACAATGTCGTTGTGCGGTTGCCTGACGAAAGCTTGGATATAACTATTGATGAATTACTGAAGAATTCGCCGCCTGAAACCTATCCTCCGGTCGCTGCCCCTGCTCTGTATTCTGAACCCTACATTACTTTGAAGTCGCAGCCGATATCTCCTTTATGGCTTGAACCCGACCTGAGAAACCTTGAAGTCCAGCTCATTGATTATGGCGAAGGTATGTCTTGTGTTCTCGACATCCAAGTTCTGTCTGATCCGTTACTCTAAGCTCGTCCTCTCGAAGCTTTGAGTCGTAATACATATACGGAGCTACAGCTCGAAATGCTTCGTGCCCCTGAGATAACTTTGGGATGCACGTTGTCAGAAAAGATTGATATCTGGTCGGTTGGCCTCATGGTGAGTCTAATGACCTGATTCTGCTTGTAATGTTGTCCATTTGAAGAGGTCTGCAGGCAGCACATATCTTTGTCAATAACCATCCTTTTGTTGAATCAGATGATAAAGAGCGCCTCTATCGAATGATTGAGTATCTAGGCCCCTTTCCTGAATCGTTCTTAGCGCGTTGCTCTAGAAGCAAGGAATTCCTGGGCGCTGATGGTATGAAACCAATTTTTCTCAAAAATGACCCAAAAAAATTATCTACACAGGTATTCCCAGCAATATATACGATGGACGGGTCCACAACGGAGAAGTGCCTGTGACTCGTAGTACCATGCCCCGCAGAACACTGCAGTCGGTTATTTGCCCTGACCGTCTGGAGGGCCCAGGTGTGCCAGAGTTCTTCAATTTTGTGCAGAGATGCTTGACACTAGATCCGTTGGAGCGGCCTTCGGCTAGCGAGCTCCTGCTTGACCCATGGTTCGCCATGTAGGTTCTTCTCAATAATATGTGTCAGCTTTGTTTTGTGCTGACCAAAATGCGCAAATTCCATGTCGTCGCGGACATTAATGTTGACAATATGCCATGTAAAGTTTATCATGTTGTTATTTCTATCGAAATTTGCAGATATAAACTTTTATGTTATAATTTACGCCCCCCCCCTGTTGCCAGGTAGGTATTTATTCCAGCATGGAGTACACGGGGATGTTTATGTTGCGCCGTAGTATACTATGCAGTTGTGTGTGACTCTTATCTGCCGTTATTGGCCCGTCTCATCTCTTTCTTTATTGCTAGTCAAGCCTCCCGCGTATTACCAAAATGGGGTCCCAAACCTATGACCCCGGTCCCCGCCCACTTCAATGACTAAACGCCAGTGATAGGTTTGCCTAGCAAGTCAGCTGTATGCCAAGCCATTGAGATTGGCCCAACTGGCCTCATCCAGGACTTCCAATCTGATGTGACCTCCCCAGTACTCTTGACCAATCAGGCCTCATCTTCCACTTGCACTGTTTTCTTTGGAATTCCCCATAGCTCACCATTCTTATGGTTGACAGGCTTGCAGAGGTCCTTTAGTACTTGCTGACATGTTGGATTCACATGTTGAGCTAGGTCCTTTCGATTTCTCAGAGTCCTTCCAAGACCCTATGGTGGAATCCAGTAGAGTTGAATGAACCAGCTGGCTGGTTCTATCACTGCTGAGGCCAGAACATGTTTCCCTTGGAAAAAGTGACAAAGAAAGCTGTCGTGCTGCTTCCATGTCATTTTTTGATGGGAAATACATAAGCAATTTCTTATAGTAAAAGTAAGGAAATTATATACATTCATCCAAACCATTTCCTGCAACAAAATGATATCCAGAAACAGCATGGAATTTTTTCTAATATTTCATTAGATATTTCTTTAGAAAAAATAAATTAATTTACTTTCAAAGTATGTATCAAAAGACAGGACCTTTTTCTTTCTAGGTTTTTTTATCCTTTTTCTTCCATAAATGAGAATTGAAACTTGTAATGTGACCAAACTATTACATCTCTATCATCTCCCATTGGCTGCACTCTGAGACCCATCTCCCCATTTCATTCAAGCACTTCTTCTTCTAGAAAAAGGATAAAATGATTGAAGAAAAAACCTAGAAAGAAAAAGGTTCT